>JAFNIE010000013.1:0-102500 GCA_027742785.1 Vigna reflexopilosa | reverse complement strand
GCTACTCTTAACATTTTGACCAACATTCATGTCCTCAAGTTAGTTAGTTATGTTTGGAACCAGGAGTGATTGAGTAATGTTTAGTTTAACTTTAATTTTAATTATTAGAATGTTGAAGAGTAAGTTTTGTTATAGTTCATGCATCCTTCGAGCAACAATGTCATAGGAAATAGCTTGAATTCATTGTTATTGTCTTAAAAATGGATATATATAAATATCATATGACTACCATTTTCTTAAGTTAATTCAGATCCCGTCTTTTAAATTTGGGTCATTCTGTAAATGAATGTTTTATTAACATTTTTAACCTTAATTTTTTGAAAGTTGTGTAAGATCATACTTTTGGATTTTCATTTTTTGTTCAGGTTGGTGTTGATAACATGTGTATAGTCGTAGATGCTGTGAAGCGACAACCCTCAAATTTACAAGTTGAAGAACAAATAAGCAATGCACTGGGTGAAGTTGGGTGAAGTTGGACCTGGGTGAAGTTGGACCTTCAATAACGCTAGCCAGCTTATCGGAGATTTTGGCATTTGCTGTAGGGTCATTTGTTTCCATGCCAGCTTGTCGTGTTTTCTCCATGATTGCAGGTTAAAGAATTATCTCTTCTCACCTTTTATTTTTGGAAAACAGAAAACTGAGCTGGAAATTTTCATCAATACATAAATAAAGGAGGGTAAAAAATACAACTACTTTAAAAAGTGGTTTTAGGGAGGGTAAAAAATACAACTACTTTAAAAAGTGGTTTTAGGAATTCATAACGTTAATGATTACTGCTGTTTTTTTTTCTATAGCTTTGGCGGTTCTACAGGACTTTCTTCTGCAGATTATTGCTTTTATAGCTTTGGTTACATTAGACTTTGTGAGAGCCAAGAACAACAGAATTGACTGTTTTCCATGCATAAAGTTGAATCGATCCTCTGTGGAGGAGAATGAAGGTACATGCATAAAGTTAAGGCACAAATACTTTGGTTTACTGCTATGCTTGCATCTTACAATTTAGGCTTTTGGGTTTTGATGGTTTTCAAAATGGTATAGACTTTATGATCATGTTGTCAATAGAAGTTGATCTTATACAGTTATAATTATAGAAATAAAGAGTTGATTCTTTATAATAAGGAATATTGTTATAATTATATTAATAAAAAGCTGATCCTTTATAATCATAAATATCTATATTATATATGTATTATATTATTAGGAACATTTTTATTTATTTCGTATCATTGCTTGTTATCAAAGGATACCAAATCTCCTTTATTTATTGTATTTATTCCTTTCTCTCGATATAAATAAAACATTTGTGCTAATGAGGGTTTTATTTAGACCTATAAATCACACTTGCTAATTTATCTAGTTCGAATAGGTTAATCCATAAACTTATTCGATCTAGTGGTCTTCGACATGATATCACAGGCTTCTTGTAGTGGTTACAAATTTGATCGACATGATATCACAGGCTTCTTGTAGTGGTTACAAATTTGATCCTTTTGATGCTAGTTTAGTCTTGGTGATATTTAATTATGGAGCAGGGCATGATTGTTACATGTTTTGTCAACACTTCAATTTGAAAGGCCCTCGTGTAATGAAGCATCAAACATGTTAAGGATACACAACTTCTTAAGTGTGGTGGATTAAACTTTTACCTTAAAATTGATCTCGATAATTGTTTACATATCTTATAGTTCCATTCAAGAATAGTCATGAACTATATTAAGCTTCTGTTGGTATTTTGCATGCCAGACTTTTTTCTTTGGGAATTCAATTTTGTTGTTTTCTTATTCTATTTGATTATCACAGGTTGAAATTTTTTAAGATATAGTAATTTTGTACTTTGTTTGAAGGGTTAGCTAGATAAATAGGGGAGAATGAGGGTGGAATGGGCATTTAGTGGATTAGAACATTTGTAAGAAAAAGATAAATCCTTTTTGAATGGAAAACTATAGGAGAACTACTTTTCCTTATTTACTTAGTTGCAATGAGGAAATTAAATCATTTTTTTTTATCTTGGATTCCTATCAAACTGTTTCAACTTGCTAGATCAACAAAAGGGTGAAATGAGTCATGATTGAAGCTTTGGTGAGTTTAGTGGAGTTTTAGAAGCAAGTAACCAACAAATACAATTCTCACCTGTTGAAGATCAAGTACAGTGTAGGGGAATTTACAACTTCATATAAATGCTAGGAAGTGAATGCAAAGCGGAATCAATTGGGAGGACGAGTACTAGTATAAAGAACCCACTTAAGAGATACCTTCCAATGTAGACAAATAGGGTGGGAGCGTAGAGGTTCTAGGTAGGATCTTTTGATATTCATCTTACGATGCAAATTTGATCTTTTGATATTCATCTTACGATGCAAATCACTGACTTCACTGACTACTTGAGTGACCTTGGGAGATACACCTCATCCATCTTCTTTCTTCCTCTCATCTAAGGTATACTTTTCTTAAAGCTTGCAATTGTCATATAGTATAATTCTGATATTGAATTGTTTGTGCATATTCATAAGTGCCAATATGTGCTAAATTATACTTCCATTCTTCAACTTTATGTTATTCAGGTATTGCTTGGTCTTTTGGGGGTTTTGCTTGTTGTGTTTTCTATCCTCAGATCAGTTGGTTTTCAGTGCTATTGGAGTAAAATCAACACTAATCATAATGGAAGTTATACCTTTTCTGGTGTTAGCAGTAAGGCTTTATGTTTTTATCATTATCATTATCAAGTGTATTATTGTATGTATTACTACTACCCAGAGATATTATATTGTCTTATATCAGTATTGTGCACATTCAATAGATTAAGTGCAGGGGACATGAAAATTTATAAATGAAACATCTGTCACCTCATAGCTGTAGTTTACTCCTTGTATACAGAAAGCTTAAGCATCTTTTGTAATCTGTGATAGAACCACGAAAAGTACAACTGGGAACAAGGCTCTGTCTTGTAAATCTTTATTGCTTTATTTCCAATTCTGCACCTACCAATGGCTTAGAATGTTAGAACATATTTTTCCCAGAGGTTGTTTGAGAGAACCTCACTCTCCACTCTCCACAGTAATCCTGAACTTTTTTTCTTTTCCTCCCCAAAAAAACAACCTGTTCACCTCCTAATAAGACTACTTATAATAGTCTGTTACAGTTATGTAATAATTATAACTGTACTAACTACCTTCTTTTTTCCTTCTTTTATAAACTGTATCAAACCTATTAATACCCCCTCCAAATTCTGGAAATTCTTTATGAATGAGGCAGATTCCCAACTATTCTCAATATCTGGAAGATGTTTCCATTTGATAAGAACTTCTTAGTGAGTAGATGTGGCTGGCTGCCCTCCCTGGTGATTAGTGATGCTACTTGTGATGTCTGGGCTCTCCCCATTCCCTCTATTATGATTACTTGTGACGATAGAATTTTCCACATCTCTGGAGAAACATCTAGTTATTGAATATGGCCCATACCCATTATTGCCCGTGTTTCCATACGGTGTTCCCTGTTTTGTTGTAACAGTTAATGTTTATCCTAATATGATAGGATACATGGAAAGGACTTAATGGTTTAGACTAGAAGGGGAGGAAGTCTATAAATAAGACCCGGTTTGTGTCAAGGGGTATCAAGAATATATTTTGTAAAGTCAGGCTTTGGCTTGTGTAGAGAGGTTATGCTCTCAAGGGAGGTTATGCTCCCAACCCCATTCATTGTACAGTGCTTATACAATTCTGAAATAATAGAATTCTTTCTTTCAATTCTATATTCTGCTATCTGTGAGTGTTTTTAGTTAGGTTCCAAATCCAGGAACCTAACAATTTGGTCCGACCTGCCGGATGCGCTTGGGAGGGGACTGCCAGATCAAGAAATAATCAAGAAAACTGATCAAGAAACTGTGGGATCCCAATTGGGCACGTTAGCAATAATGGAGAGATACACAAAGGGAAGGTTGGAGGCAATAGAGATTACCATGGAGGGGATAAAAGCGGAGACAGCCGCAATACGAAAGGATCTGCGACAGATAATGAGAGGATAATGGGAATGAACACCAATAACGTGGAGGGGCATTCTGACGATAATCCACTTCGACATGTTGGGGAAGTTGGAGGCAGAGGGGCTGGAGGCCACAATGACAATCAAAGGTGGAAACAACTATTCTGAGGTAAGAATCTTGGATTTTGTATAGATGCCTTTTTATGCAATACTTTCTTCTATGATAATTATCCTATTCCAGGCTTCTGCATTTGTTATCACGTACCCTGTGAATAATGCAATTATGAAAGTTGGAGATGAGAATGGGAAGGCAATAGCTTGGGAAAAAGCTTTCATCCAATTAGTTAAGGTATGACTACTAAAATTGTTAGGTGAGCTATATTGTGATGTTTGCTTATATATCGGTAACCTTGGGAGATACACCTCATCCATCTTCTTTCTTCCTCTCATCTAAGGTATACTTTTCTTGAAGCTTGCAATTGTCATATAGTATAATTCTGATATTGAATTGTTTGTGCATATTCATAAGTGCCAATATGTGCTAAATTGTACTTCTTGATATAAATATTCTCGGTTAATTCTTATAAATATTCTGGTGTTAGCAGTAAGGCTTTATGTTTTTATCATTATCAAGTGTATTATTGTATGTATTACTACTACCCAGAGATATTATATTGTCTTATTGTGCACATTCAATAGATTAAGTGCAGGGACATGAAGTGCCTGTTTGGTTGCCTTCAAACTCATATTAAGTTGGGAGGTACCAGAATCAATTTGGATAGTATCCATGCTTGTAAAAGAATACATGCAGATGCCAATTTCTTTATTTTCTGCTATATTAGTTGACTGTTATTCTCCGAGTAGGCAGTTATAGCTGTCATCATGAAATTTATAAATGAAACATCTGTCACCTCATAGCTGTAGTTTACTCCTTGTATACAGAAAGCTTAAGCATCTTTTGTAATTTGTGATAGAACCACGAAAAGTACAACTGGGAACAAGGCTCTGTCTTGTAAATCTTTATTGCTTTATTTCCAATTCTGCACCTACCAATGGCTAAGAATGTTAGAACATATTTTTCCCAGAGGTTGTTTGAGAGAACCTCACTCTCCACATTAATCCTGAACTTTTCTTCTTTTCCTCCCAAAAAAACAACCTGTTCACCTCCTAATAAGACTACTTATAATAGTCTATTACAGTTATGTAATAATTATAACTGTACTAACTACCTTCTTTTATAAACTACATAATATTAGAGCTATGCTGGTTTGATTCAACTTTTCTTTCCTTTGTTAACAAAAATTATTGACATAATTTATTTTATCTGATACTTAACACTGCTTTAAGTTTTGTGAGGGGAACTGAGATAACAATTTTGAGCAGTTGTGGTTAGGGGTGTGTTTGGAGTGTTGAGACAGTGCATAGGGGTCAATTGGAACTTGGTGAGAGCACTTTGTTGGTAGGATAGAGGAATCTTAAAAACCGGAGTTGGTGTATCCTTGATCATAGAGCAGTCCTGACCTGGTCCAGTAAGTTGTGACTAGTCATATGTACTGGCGTTCATGGTGAGTCTGATGCGTTCAGACATTGGATTCTTCTCCGATGACCAATTGGGTTAGGAAGAGGTGTCTGGGGGTGAGAATTCTGTGGTGATAATTAGTAGTATTTGATTTTTTCTGGATCATTTTTTCTCTTTGCCAATCATAAAATAATGATAAATGAAGTAAAGATAATTTGACAAATCATACATCTTTTTGTGTCCTTGGAATTTGAATCTTTGGATAGGGAAGTGGTGGCAACACTGTTATGAGAACTTGGAATATTAAGAATTAGGAACTCTGGTTGCTGCAGCAAGGTGTCTTGAATGTGCAGAATCGAAATCCAGTTCTGAAGGGAAAGCTATTGTTGCTGAAAGGGAGAGCTGAGAAAGAGCAATTCAATACAACCTTGGAAACAATGCATACCTGGGCACAACATGGAGAAAAACATATAAGCTCGGTCTTTTCATTTCCTTTTAATTGTAGTTATATATTTTTGTTAAGTAATGTACATAGCTTTAACTAGCATAGTAAATAATAGAATAGATAATATGTTGTTTTTCATAAAAATAAAAAGAATTAATTTTGATCTATGGCCAATTTAAACAAATTTTCTTTCTCTTAGCTTTGTAGTTTAGTTTAATTTTTCAGTTCTGTTATATTCATTTCTTTTGTTCTTTTAATTTTGTTTTGTATAAATCTCTATGTTGTTTGTCTTGTACATACCCTTTGATATGTGTCTGTTCGTGTATGTAATATGTGTGTGTTTGTGTTTGTGAGTATGTGGTTTTGTGTTTGGGTGCATGTGTGCTTGTGTAACTTATGTTGTGTGCTTGTGTAACTTATGTGTGTGTGAATGCGTGTGTGTCTATGTGTTGGTGTGTGTGTTCTTGTGTGAATAATAATTGTGTGTGTAACTTATATGTGTGTGCGTGTCTGTTTGTATATGTGTTGTCCGTGTGTGTGTTTCTTTGTTTGTTTGTGCATGTCTGTTTGGTTGTGTTTGTTTCTTTGTGTTTTTGTTTGTGTAACTTATGTGTGTGTATTTTTGTTTGTGTAACTTATGTGTGTGTGTTTTTGTTTGTGTAACTTATGTGTGTGTGTTTTGTTTGTGTAACTTATGTGTGTGTGTGCTTGAGTAACTTATGTGTGTGTGAATGCGTGTGTGTGTTTGTGTTGGTGTGTGCTTGTGTGTGTGTAAGTTATATGTGTGTGTGAGTGTTTGTTTGTGTGTGCGTGTCTGTGTGTGTTTCTTTGTTTGTGCGTGTCAGTTTTGTTGTGTTTGTTTCTTTGTGTCTATGTGTGAGTAAGACTGTGTATGTGTTTTTGTTTGTGTCTGTTTGGTTGTTCCTTTTCTCTAGATAAATGAAAGGCTAATGAGAAATTCATATTCCATATTGTTTGTTAATTTGGTTTGATGTTAATTTAATATAGATTATAGAGAAACTCTTGTTTCATAAAGATATCAACTTTCCAGTTTCTAGATGAATGAATTTGTTTTGTTATTTAATTGCTTGCTTCGTGTAATTATATTTTATATCAGGTCTCCCTTGGAAACAATGCATACCTAGGCAGAGCATGGAGAAAAACAGATAAACTCATTCTTTTCATTTCCTTTTAATTGTAGTTATAGATTTTTATTAGTAATGTACATAACTTTAACTAGCATAGTAAATAGTAGGATAGATAATATGCTTTTTATCATAAAAATAAAAAGAATTAATTTTGATCTATGGCCAATTTAATCTGATTTTGCTTTATTTTATCTTGTCTCTATTTATTTATACATCTGCTAACTGTAAAAATTCTCCCAGGTCAGATTTATTTCCACGTGAATTTGTGGATGAGCTCGCAAAATTGCAGGTATTTCTTCTGTCATTTTCAGGATCATCATCATAGACATTTCCTATTTTTTGTTAATAAACTAAAAGCAAGAGTTTTACTTAATAACAATACAACATTGTACAGGACATGGTTCCTGCCTTCTCTCCTAAGAAAGCAAGAAAATTTATTGAGAGCGAACTAGGAGCTCCCATTGACATGTTATTTAAAGAGTTTGATGATCGACCAATATCTGCTGCTAGTCTCGGTCAGGTGTTTGATTCTACTCCTGTAGATTTGATTTATATTTTCCTTAAATTGAAAAATTGACTTACACTTTTAAATTACTGTTGTTATTAATATGGTAACATCAATTCCGGAGACACATATTTGTGGGTTCATCGTGCTATTCTGCATAATGGAGAAAAAGTAGTGGTCAAAGTTCAAAGGCCAGGTCTGAAGAAGCTTTTCGACATTGATTTGAGTAAGTTGATGAGTTGTTTGATTATGTCTTGCTTGATTCAATCTTGTCATCATCTGTTCGTTGTTCCTGTTTAGGTTTCCAAATTATGTGTCGTTTGCTTGAGTCAGTGCTTTGAGTATTTTTTTCACCATTTTTAATCGGTTCAAAATCATTGTTTGAGTCATGTTAATTTTTTTTTAATCGAAATCTTGTTTTGTCAAGTTTTGTTCATTGCTTATTTTGTCAGAAAAATCCAAAGTGTGCCTCTGATTTGACCTGGTTTATGTGATTATCTGTTTGAATGTTCAAGTGCATTCCGTATGAGCTATGATAAGCCAATTTGGGAGCTCGGATGCAGTCATTGAACAACAAATTCACTGTGTATAGTCTAGTCTGCTGTGAAATTTTGGTTTAATAATCTGTTTGAAGCTAAAATCTGAAGCTGTTTGGTGTTTAATTTCTGAGTTGAAATGCTTAGATGATTAGTAACAACGTGCAAGCCAGATAAGCAATGACATGCTAGGCATGAGCTTGGTTGCAATTGTGAAAATTCCAGCAGAAACAATTTCAGCCAGTTGATTTGTTTTTTTTTTTTTAAATTTGTGTGGCATTTAGATCTTAGCTGAACATCTTGCATCCATTTCTAGTGTCTTTCTCAAGTCATATTTGTTGTTTCTGAGTGCCACTTAGTGTCCAAAACTCATTTGATTCGTGATAGCTAGAATTGGTTGGTGGAAGTTGTCTAAATTGACACATACTTGGGTCTGGATCAGTGAATTTCGGAATCACTGTTACTTAGCATCACTTAAATGTGCATACACGATCATGCCAACCAATTTCGAGTTTTGACAGTTTTGTGTCATTTCAATCTCAAAACTATCAGTTTTAGACTATTTTTTTTTGTTCACAAGTTGTTGGTGTAATTGCCTATTTCTGGAATCTCTTGGTGCATTTGAATTTGTGCAAAATTGCAGCAAAAGCTTGGTTTGTTTGTGATATACATGATAAACAACTCAAAAGAAATATTCATATCATTCTAAAAAAAAAAAAAAGCTGAAAAGACCAGTGCAAGTTAAAATTTGAAATCTGATGCACCATAATCTGATTTTCTCATAGGCATTTATCAAACAGTTTTGACCTTTCATAAGTTGAATCTGTTTTTGGAATCAATTGCAACTTGTTTTAGGTTTCTTGCTTTCTTAATCTTCTCTAGAGCTTTGTTAGGATTCTGGTTTGAGTGCCAGCTGTTCTTAAATACCTTGTTTCTTGCTTGTCTTGTTGAATGTCCTGGTTTTGTCTTTGTGACTTCTGTTCTGCTGCTTCTTTAATTGAGCTTTTCATTGTTTTTGAAATCTGATTTAGAGTTCTTGAGTAGAGTCTGATCTGTTCTTATCTCCATTGCCTTGTGCTTGACTGTTTGAGTGGTTGATTTGTTTTGTCCATCACCTTTACCTTAGCCTTACCCATTTCCCTAATTGAGAAATCTGATTCTATTCTAGTTTTTGGGATTTGAAAGAAGGTAAGTGTGAATGATAGCATCCTAGGTGGTGGTGATCCACAAGATTCTCTGGCTTAGACTGAAAGTTCTCTTTTCGACATTGATTTGAGTAAGTTGAGCTCATTTTGTTTCTGCCATTAACAACACTTCTTTGTTTCGAGAAACACTAAGCTGAAGAAGGGTATTTATGGTTGCAGCATACATAGAGTTTAAGGATTACAATTATAGTGAATGGTTTTTTTGTTTGTTATTCTCACATGTTTGCTTGCTGTATCCAGAAAACTTAAAGCTGATCGCAGAATATTTCAGAGAAATGAAACTTTTGGGGGTCCACTTAGAGATTGGATTGGAATATATGAAGAGTGTGCAACGTAAGTAATAAGCTTGGAAGTATATCGTTATGGAGATTTCATGAAGTAAAGCATATGTTAAATTATGTTCATTGCATATCAGTAATTTCACCTTCTATTATTCCAACGATTTCTACAATTTACAGTGTTTCACATTCTACTTTGCAGTATTCTGTATCAAGAAATTGACTATATAAATGAAGGAAAGAATGCTGACAGATTCCGGCGAGATTTTAGAAACATAAAGTGGGTTCGAATACCTGTAAGTTTCTTGCTGCAGCACTAACATAACATCCAATTCCAACCTGTGTCTAACAATTCTATTTTACTTTTATTGTACTTGGTATATTGGGATTATAGTGCCTTAAAGGTGTTGACCATGGAGTATGTTCCAGGTTTTCCTCTTCACTTATGCCTATGAACTTTATTTAGAAAAAAGGAATTTGAGATTGCCATAACCTTTCACTGATAAACTTTTCTATCCATATATAATACTAAACCAGAAACAATGATGCAAGTTATGCAACGCCTTATAGAGCTGGGAGCACTCCAACCTACTGGGGATCTGTTTTCAGTAAGAATGCAAACTATTTGCAATTCAAATATTCTCATTCTTGTCTTCACTCTTGGCTTCTTAGATGATAAATTTACGTTCCAGGTGAGGAGATCTGTACAGTTTTTCCTTGACCATTTGCAAAGCCAGGCACCAGATCAGCAGCAGACCCTTTCTGCAATCGGGGAGGTTGGTCAACACTGTTACATTAGATCAGTGAATTCATAATATTTTTGTTGTTTGTTTCAATGGAGTGGAACCATGGATAAGCTGAAGATGGATCATTTTGTTTCTCACTTGGTTACTACAAATTATCTGCAGAATCTTCAGTCCACAATTTATTATTCAATGCTTTCTGTGTCAGGATTTATTTGCAATAGCACAAGACCAGCCATTCCGTTTTCCATCTACCTTTGCCTTTGTTCTCAGGCCTTTTTCAACACTTGAAGGTATGCATCTTCCCAATTGGCAAATTCTCCTACAAAAAATTTGAACATGTCCCAGTTTTATTATTAGTTTCACATTGGTATATAAATTATAATATGGTAACATCATCCTTTCTGGTGAAAAAATTAACTTCTTTAAAATGAAATAAAAGCAAGTTTCAGTAATGATTCTTTTATTTTTCTGATAGGCATAGGTTACACACTCAATCCAAATTTCTCCTTTGCAAGGATTGCTGCACCCTATGCACAGGTTCAGAGTTTAGATAGTCCATGAACAATTATAGTTCCCATACTGCATTAAAATACAGTGCTCATACTTTCTTACTACGTTACAGGAACTTTTAGATATGAGGCAAAAGCAGATTACACCACCACAGCTTGTGGAGGAGATAAGAAAGCAAGCAGATGATGTACCACACACACCTCTTCCTTGAACTATTTTTGTTTTTGTTTTTCTTTATGATGTTTTTTTACATCTATTTGATGTGAAGCATATACTTATGGCATTGTTCAATGTGATGATCCATTTGAATCGATAACTCTGGTGTAATGCTTTTAGGCCAGATCCTACACCATGTCAATGCCATATAGAGTTCAAAGAATAGAAGAGTTTACAAAGCAACTTGAAGTAGGGGATCTAAAACTTCGAGTACCAGTTCTCGAGGTCAGTTTATTCATTTCTTTTGTTGAATTATTTATTTGATCTTTATAGTTTTTCTCATTTTAAACTGACTTATGTCACAAAGTGTAAAGATTAAAATTTCAAGAAAGGAATAATTGTAATTAGGAGGTGATTATTCAGAACCCTTTTTTGTAAAATTGAGATTAATGAAGTTAATTTGGCCATTTTTCTGCATTATTGTTAGAAAGTTATCGTGATTGTGGCCATCCCTAAACTGCATTAGACTTTTGGTCCGTCCCTTTGGATGTTTTCTTATTTGTAGCCTCAACGTGGTGTTACAGCAATTGAATGGGGAGTCCTGGATGCTGCAGCAAGGTGCTTGGAGAGTGCAGAACCAGCTGCTAGCCTTCAAAGCAGCCATGGATACACTGCTGAAGAGAGTGGCTGAGCACAATAGACTAAAACCAATAAGCCAATTCTCTTCCTTTTTCTCCAATTATAGTTATAGGTTTTTTCTGATAGTTAGAGTAGTCCTAGTAAGTATAGTAAATAGTAGAGTACAACATATGATGTTTTATATAAAAATAAAAAGAATCAATTTTGATCTATGGCCAATTTGAACAAATTTTCTTTTCTTTTTAGCTTTGTAGTTTTAGCTTTAGGTCTTGCTTCTGTTCTTTCTCAATTCTTATTCTTTTTGTGTTTTGCAGTTTCTGTTTTGTACATATTTGATGCTCAATTTTAATCTTTTTCAATTCTGTTTTGTATAAAGTTGTGGCTGTTTGTTATGATGTACATGTATACTTTGTGTTCAAGTGTGATTAGCTTTTCAGTTCTGATTTGTACAATTCTTGTTCTTCAAATTCTGTTTTTGTGTAAATTTGTGGTTGATTGATCTGTATATATGTTTGTGCTGTTGAGGAGCCTTACTCACTCACACATTAAGGACAATGTGCCTCTTAAGTGTGGGGGTGAGAAGGTATAGGTTCAATTTTTTTGTTTTTCCTCTGATATAGCTATGTTAGCATGTGTTTTTGTAGTAGAAATTAGAGGTAATTTTTTTTCTGGGTTGTGTTCATTTTAGGTCTGTATGTGTTTGTAAATATTTAGCTCATAGGTAGTGTAAATAGCTATATTGTTTCAGTTTGTAAATAGTTAGTTTTTGATGCTTGTATAATCTGTTTTAGGTTGTAGACTAGACTTTGTTTTTTTAGAATTCGTAGTTGCTTATAAAAATTTGGTTTAAATGGTTATTTCGTTCCCCGGTTTAGAGGTAATGTTCAGTTTAGTGCCCGGTTTTAAAAACGCATCTATTTGGTTTCAATGTGGCATAAATTGTATCAATCACATCCCTTTCGTTAAATTGATGGAAACGGAGTTAACTCTGTGCTGATGTGTCTATCAAATATTCACTTTTTCTTCTCTCTTCTGATTTCCTGCAACGCGTAGCTTTTCCTCTCTCTTTTGTATCTTTAGCAATTTTTTTTTCTCTCTCTACCATCGAGAGAAGGGTGAGATTGGTTAAGGGTTTGAACCTTAGCATAGCCATCTTCATGTCCAGCAGGAGTAACGATTCTCAACTCTACCACATACTCATGAACTGTGCTTCCTTTGCCCCACAATGTGCTTCCATGAGCACATGTTCCCATCATTCTACCAATTGTTAAACCTCACCAGTACGACGCATAAGGCGAGGCCAAATCATTCTCTCCGGCCGTCGTGATGATCTGTCTCAACGACACGCCACTCTGCACTGTCACTGACCTTCCCTTCGCGTCGATGTTCAAATTTCCAATTTCAATACACTTCAGGAGGTGCGTGGAAAGGTCCACGAGTGATTTTGCGCCTTCCAAACGAGAATTCCAACGTCTTCATCGGTCGTGATGGAGGTGAGGCAATATAGTTCAGGATCATCTTCCATAGGCGCGTGGAGAGGTCCACAAGTGATGTGGAGTGTTCCGAACGATAATGTCAGCGTCGTCGTCGACGGAGTAGAGAGATTTTTCGTGGGGCACGTGACGGTGTACCTCCCGTATTTGTGCATCAGATGTAGCTTCGACGACGCCGGCGCAAAGGGCTCGCCCCGTGAATCGGTGTTTCGTGAACGCAGCGACAAATGAACTGTGTCGGGGTAGCTCAGGTGCGGCGGCAAAGGTGACAGTGCAGTCAAAGTGATTGGCGGTTTAATCTCATGATGAGATTGAGAGAAAGAGGGAGCAATCCCCTCTTTGTAATGATCTTATAGCAGCACCCACGACACGTAAAGGGTGATGGACATATATGTTTGTTGATTTTAGAACAGGAAGATTTTGGAGTCAGATATGGTGACTCCACAGGAAAGGAAAAAGGCTGAGGAAGTGGATTTGGATTTTGTGAATTCCTCTACTTTGAAGCGCTGCTTGTGAAAGGCAACCAAAGAAACAAAATAAAATTCAAAGAAAGGGATTTGACCGTGAGAGAAAAAGCTGCGGCATTTCAGGAAAAAGCACATGAGAGAGAAAAAAAAGTAAAGATTACTTTGCCACGTCAGCTGAGAGTTAACTCTGTTTCTGCCCATTTAACGGAAGGGACTCAATTCATACAATTTTGACAACTTTAAGACCTAATGTCTATATTTTTAAAACTGGGTATTAAACTGAAAATTACCACTAAACATAGGGACCAAACAAGTATTTAAACCTAAAAATTTTCTTTTACCTCTGATCCTGTTTTATCTTCTTTAAGTGTTGTTTCACGTGTTAGTAATTCTGTTTTGGTTTTCTTAATTATTGTTTTAAGCATTAGTAATTGTTTAGTTTTCATATCTTGTTTTAGTCTTTGTAAATATGCATTTGCTTTAGAATTCTTTCTTTTATATGATCTGTTTAGGCTGCTATTAGGAATATTATAGCATCTTTACTTTTTGTAGTTTCTAGGTTGTTAAGGTTAGATTTATTTTAGATTGTTTCTTTAAATAAAACTGATTGTAAAATTTTTCTGACTTTATTTCCCTGTTTTAGATTATCACATTAGGTTTGGTTCTATGTCCTTCAAGCTGGTATATAGGTTATATTATTCATTATGAGATTTCATGCTATAAACTTTGTTAATAAAATACTGTGTAGGATTATGGCAAGTGTCCAATTACTGGTGAACCACTTACTATGGATGACATTGTACCAATCAAGAGAGGGAAGGTATGGTGGTATTCTTCTAATATTGAGTGTGGATTTTGTACTAAGACTAAGCCCTCTTGTTGTGCTTTGCTTTTCAAAGAGTTGCAGTGTATTGGTCAACTCAGATGGGCCTGTCTCTTAATATTGGTTGGTTTAACTTGTCAATGTTGGTCAAGTTTTGTGTCTTGAATAAAGCAGTCTTGACAACTGATCATTCTTGTGCTGCAACTGATCATTCTTGTGCTGCAGATGTCTCAGCTAGGGCATTTTATGAGGCCATTCCTATCCTTGACTTCATTTTGAAGAATTTTAGACTTGATCTTCGCAGGCCTTTGCCCAATCAGGACCGAATTAAGGTATTGTGCTGGAAATTTGTGTCGTTCTTTATTCTTATTGAGTTACATTTTTCTCATAAATGCATACCAATGAGATTTTTGTATTGTGCTCGATGATTGTGTGGTTTTTTTATTCTTATTCTAGTGTTTTGTTCCATTTTCAAGTAAATATGTTTTTGAGCAGGAGAAAGCAAGTGTAACCTTGGTGATGCAAACTTGGGCTAAGCGAGGAGCAAATCCGATAAGCCATTTCTTTCCCTTTCTCTTAAATAGTAGTAGTTATAGGTTCTTTATGATAGTTAATATATTCTTAGTAAGTATATTAAACAGTAGAGTAGAACATATGTTGTTTTCTATAAAAATAAAGAAGGTCAATTTTGATTTGTGGCCAATCTGAACAAGTTCTTTTGTTTTTTAGTTTTGTAATTTTAGTTTTAATCTTTGTTTTTGTTCTTCTTCAATTCTGTCTATCTTTGTGTTTTTCAGTTTCTGTTGTGTACAAATTTGTTGCTGTTCGATATGTACCTATGTGTTTGTGTTGTTACAAAGCCTTCCTGTGAGGGCAATGTGCCTCTTAAGTGTGGGGTGAGAGGGTATAGTTAAATTTTTGCTTTTGTTTTGATCCAACTGTTTTTAGTACGTGCTTTTGTAGTAAAAATAGATTAAATTTTTTTGCTTAGTTGATTTTCTTTTTAGTTTAGGACTAATTGAGTTGTAAATATTAGCTTATAGGGTAGCATAAATAGTCATACCTTGTTTCAGTTTATAAATCTTTAGTTTTAGTTTGTAAATACTTACTTAGTCTTTGATGCTTTCAGAATCTGTTTTAAGATGTAGGATTAGGCTTTATTTTTATTAATGTTTGGGATTTTCTTAAGCTTTTTTTTTCTTAAATAGAAGTATGTTTTAGTTTAACTAGGTTCATAGTTACTTCTTTGCTTATTTTCTTTTCATTTTATTGTTTTATCTCGTAGAACTTTGGTTTAAGAGATTTTTTAGCGTTTAGAAGAGCTTATTGTTGTATAGTATAGGAGAGCTTATTGTTGTATAGGTTGTACATAGTTTTGGTCATGCTGTTAGACATTTTTAGGTTCTGTTAGGCTCTATTTCATACTTTTCTTAATTTCTTGCTGATTTAACTCATTTCACAGTTTCATTTCCATTAATTAGAACGATTAATGTAGTTTTCTTCTTTAAATTCAAGTAGATGTAGTCCTAACATTGTTTTTGCATCTTAGTTTAGTCCAATTAAGCAATTTTTGAATAATAGAGGGTAGCAAGTCAGATTTTGGGCCCATTTCTTGTTTTCTTGAGTAATTACATGCATGCTTAGCTTTAATTCTGATTTTTCATTGATGCTTTGTGATGAACTTGCTCTTGGGAGACTTCAGACATGTTTTAAGCCTTCTTTCTTTTCATCCATAACCAAATTATCTTACCCATTGTTTCTATCCATTGCACCTTATTTTGAGCTTTAGCCATTTTCTTTGTTTCCATTCATTACAAGCCATTTTTCCTTACTAAATACCTAACCTTTAGAGAGTTGTGAGAGGTAGGGAGGATATAGGAACTTAGTGAGTGCAATAGAAAAGTAAGGTCAGGGGTGAAAAAGAAAGAAAAAGAAGTTGAAGAATCTGGTTATGTTGAAAAAAAAAGAACAGGTCTGGAAAAAGAGAAAAATACTGAGAAAAATGCAAAAGAAGACCTGAATAGAGTTTATAAACCAAAGAGGACCTACATTTTAGGATGTCTTCCTAACGACATGGCTTAGTTTAGGATGTTAGCCTACTTTTTATTGACTTTCCTATCATTCTTGAAGGGTACCAGTCCGGTAGACGATGCCTTTCAACTGTTTCTTGATTCTTTGAGGCAAAGCTCCATCTGTGGAGGCTGGACTTATCCATCTTTAAAACATTTGTTTTTCTTTCTTTCTAGCCTCACCAGGTCCATCCTATCACTATGTTATAGTATTATGGTGGCACTGTAATGATTATTCAATAAAGATTGTTTGAAGCTGGAAATCAAAGCTTGTGCCCGAGAATCTCATTCTTTTCATAATTAACAACTGTTCAACCTTTTTTTGTTCTTTTCTTGTATGAAAATTTCAGTTTCACCAAAAGTATAGCTCACTAGATAAACTTTGGTCATGGACTTGTCTATTTAATGATTTGGGATATTTGGCATGGCCTTTAATTTACATATATAACATGATTTTTGTTTGATGTGCAGATTTATTTCACATCAAATGTTTTCTTCTGAGTACAGGTTGGAGTGCAAAACTGTGAAGAGGAAAAGGGTTTTTGCCACCTTAAAGGTTTTGGGAACAGTACTTGAGCAGTTGAGTGACGAAATTCCTGATTTGTGTTCATGCTTTCTTGGTACTCTTTATAAACTACCATTTTCATGCTTTTGTTTACTTTTATGGATCATCTTTCTTAGGTTTCTTTGTTGTTTATCGTGCTACTGAGTTCGTTTGCAATTTTGAGATATTTCTCTTTTTGGTCGATTTTTTTTTTACTTCTTTGTAAACTCAGTTCTATACATAAAGTGAAATTAATAGTAAATTGTTTGAGACAGATCCTTTGGCAGAACTTGTTTGTGGACTTTCTATTTTGCTTAACTTTGTATTAGAATTTATGATATTGTTTCCTCCTTAGTTGTGTTGTTTTTTTTAATTTGTTTTCTCACCTGCCTTCTTTTTAATTTGTATCCCTTGCCTGATAGAACACGTGGATATTCCTGGTATTGCTCATGATGTGTGCACTGAACTTGACAATAAGTTTGATGATAGCTTTATGGACTGTGTGGACTTAACTATGGATTCTGCTGTTATTGGTGAGGATGAGCCAACACAGGTGTATTTTAAACCTTGAAATTCTGGTTTCCTTATCTGAGCTTCCTTTTCAGTATAACTCAATTGATTGCCTGTGCATAGATCCTTTAGAACCTGTTGCTAACTAGACCTGTCATTCTAATCCTAAGACTAGACCCTAATTTTTCAGCCCACACGTTAGGGGGCTTTTCCAAAGCCCCTGACCCAGGAGCCCCATGAAGTGGGTTAAGATAGGAGTAGGGCTGGGGTTATGTCCACTGGCCCCAGATGAAAATTTTCGTGCCTGATTTTCACTCAACTACTTGTTCTTCTCCTCTTTGCACTTCTTTTTTCTTTGTCGTCTTCCCTTTGGATCTCGCCGACAACCTCATCACCGCCCGCACGACTCTCCGTCGACCTCTTCCGATTTCTTCCTCTTCGATGTATCTTCCAGTTTGTAACTCGATTATTTTCAAGTGTGAATACAAAATAAGGTAATAATTACTCCTTGATTATTAACATTGACTTATTTTTGGTACATTGTATTATAAGACCAGCTGTTATTGAAATGACCATTAAGAAAGTCTTCTTAGCCAAATTTGAATTACTAGCCCTTGAGATGGTACTGACATTGGATCCCTACTGAAGAAATTGTCTGAACATAGCTTCCAACTGCATCAGTAGCCTTTCTGAAGCCACCAAAAATAGGAGGAAACATTCTAAGAGTTTCCATTGCTACTCTCCATGTGTACTTCATCTTTGAAAGGTCTTCCCATGTGAGTGCCTCTCTAGAGGGCTTGCCTTTTGCTATCTCTTCCTGTTCTTCAAGCATGAACCAAATGAGTTTAATTTCTAAGCATTGTCATGTTATTACAGTTAACAAACTCATTATAAATGATGGTTTGTGATTGACTAATTCTAGATTGTTAACGCATATACTGTTTAGTGTAAGAAATCATGACAAGTTTTTCCTGTTTTAATTTATACAAGTACAAGAAGTGATAACTCAACAGTGGTCTTTGTAAAGCCACGAGTGGTTGAAAAGAAGAATCGTGAACGAGGTTAGCTTTTCTTTCAAATATTTCTCCTGCTTTCAGTTTTACTGTGATGTTTTGTAGTTGTGCCATTACCTATACATACTATTTGGTTTGATATTTTGCTAGAATTTCAGGTGGGTAGCAGAAACTTCCGGGTCCCACGAAAACCTTCTTTGCAAATCCAATTGAGGTATACTATCATACAAAATCCGACAACACCATGCAGGATTCCATCACAACTGCTTCTGGGTTCGTACTTGAAGATGTTCCTCATCTATCTGATTACATCCCTCACCTACCCGTAAGGCTCTTAATTCTCCCCATATTCATCCCCAACTAAAAGAACTTGGTTTCTGGTTTGACTGGCGTGTTTGAATTATGACTTTAACTTTTGAGCATTGACAGTGAACAGTTTTTTATGTTGTCAATTAATATCCGTTGGGTATGATTTTTTATATAGTCATTATGAAAAAAAATTATACTGTGAATCAGTTAGAGATCATACTAGATATGATTTTTTAGATAATTAGTATAAAAGTCAACAAATTTGGTGACTTCTGATAAAAGTTATGGATTATTTTACTCTGTGTTTGATTTTTAGCATATCATTCCTTTTTTTAATCATGGAGACATATCCAGACCCGTTACAAGACAATCCTTCCTATTCAGTTGTCGCGTAAGCCAATCTGTAGTAAACATTGAATGGGTGGAATATTCTTTTTTTCTGATTAAGATAACATTCTTTTTTTCTTTTGAATTTATAAGCACCTGGTGTGTTTAGCTAAAAGATGAGCTATATATATTTATAAATTTATTCTTAGTTTTATAGGACTTACATTAATTTTTCATTTATCTATGCAGCTGTGTGCAATAGTTTTTAATTTACTCTACTAGAAAGTTGTCTGCTATTGAGATACCAAAACAAGGGAAACATGCTTAGGTGCTTCATGGTAATGATCGTACATGTATTATATGTTCATCATAATATGCTTGCTGGTGCATTTGCTAATAAGGACTTGATGAGCACTGCAAGAAGCTGGAGTATTCATTGGATGGACCAAGCTGATGGAGGAAAATTATGTTTAACATAACAGCTAAAGAAACTGTTTTGAATTGGCCAAGATCATGGAGTTTCATCGTTGAGAGCTGACATATGTAGAAGTCTTGGTGCTGGAATGTTTGGGAGCTGTTTGGAATTATAGCTGGTTACTTCATTTGGTTAGAGCCCATGTTTCCTTCTCTTAACACTGATGCAGATTTGTGACATCTGGTTGTGCTAATCATTTCCGTTGTACGCTTGCTGTTTTGGTACTTCTAATCATGAAACGATTGAGAGATATTAGAGATTAACTGCATTTGATTATTTTAGAAAATTGGTAAAAAGAAAAGCCCATGAGCTGGCCCTGACCCATAGGACTTTGGGGGCTTTTAGTCCTGTGGGCTTTCTCAATAAAATATTTTTTTTGGTCCTGTGGGCTTTTTTGGCCCCAACCCACATTGGTTAGGGCCAGGGCCTATCAAGTGGGCCAATTTGACAGCTCTATTGCTAACACTGCAGTTGTTATTGATTCTAAGGTTCTTAAAGCAGCATTTGAGATTGGACATATTCATACCCCTACTGATTGTTTTGATGTTATGTGTCCAGCCTTTGATTTTATTGAAAATTATTGTGAGTTCATTGTTTACAAAGCTGCAATGTTTGATGATTCACTTATGCATGCTGACTTTGAATTTAGTGATTGGCTTGCAGAATCAGACAAAGAGAATGCTGCAGAGACAAAGGCAGCCCTGGTGGAGGAAAAAGAAGGTATTAATGATGCTCAAGAAGCCTGGAATATACTGAATCAGCAACAAATGCATGAGGATCTATGGGTGCTGCAAGAAGGAATTTTGAACGTGCAAAACCTGCAGTCTGCACTGAAAGAAGAGCTGATGCAGCTGCAACAAATGCTTCAGCAGGAGAAAGCCAGTGTAACCTTGGTGAAAATGCACACTTGGGCTGAGCGAGGAGCAAATCCAATAAGCCATTTCTTTCCCTTTCTTTTAAATAGTATAAGTTCTTTATGATAGTTAATGTATTCTTAGTAAGTATAATAAATAATAGAGTGCAAAATATGTTGTTATTTATAAAAATAAAGAAGATCAATTTTAATTTGTGGCCAATCTGAACAAGTTCTTTGTCTTTTTAGTTTTGCAATTTTAGTTTTAATCTTTGTTTCTGTTCTTGTTCAATTCTTGTTATCTGTGTTTTTCAGTTTCTGTTGTGTACAAATTTGTTGTTGTTTGATATGTACTTATGTGTTTGTGTGGTTAGAAAGCCTTCCTCACTCACACATTGAGGGCAACGTGCCTCTTAAGTGTGGCGGTGAGAGGGTATAGTTAAATTTTTGCTTTTGCTTTGATCCAACTGGTTTTAGTATGTGCTTTTGTAGTAAAAGTAGGTTAAATTTTTTTGCTGAGTTGATTTTCTTTTTTGTTTAGGACTAATTGAGTTGTAAATATTAGCTTATAGGGTAATATAAATAGTCATATTTAGTTTCAGTTTATAAATCCTTAGTTTTAGTTTGTAAATACTTAGTCTTTGATGCCTTTAGAATCTTTTTTAGGTTGTAGGATTAGGCTTTAATTTTAGTTGCTTGTAGGATTTCTTTTCTTCTATCCCTGTTTCTGTTATAGCTTTTCTAAAGTTCTATTTCATTTTCTTTGTCTTATGTAAATTTTCATTTTCAAGTTCTGTTTTAAGTCTTTTTACATATGCATTTGCTTTAGAATTCTTTCCGTTATAGGTTATATGTTTAGGTTTCTATTAGGAATTCTGTAAGTCCTTTACTTTTCAATCTGTTTTAGATAGTTTCTAGGATGCTTTAGGTTAAATTCTTTCAATTCTTGCTGTAAATAGAAATAATTTTAGTTTCCTTTCATTCCATTGATTTCATTTCCCTGTTTTAGCTTTCATAATAGATTTTGTTCTAAGCCTTTGGTTTCTAAGTTCTGCTTTGGTTTTTAGTAAGATTTTCTTATGACTGTTTAGTATTTTCTTAGGCTTTTTTTTTTCTTAAATAGAAGTCTGTTTTAGTTTAGCTAGGTTCATAGTTACCTGTTTGCTTACCTTCTTTTCATTTTACTGTTTTATCTCATAGAACTTTGGTTTTGGAGTTTTTTTAGGTTTTAGTTGAGTCTAGTTAGCTGTTAGACATTTTTAGGTTCTATTAGGCTCTATTTCATACTTTTCTCAATTTTTTGCTGTTTTAACTCATTTCACAGTTTCATTTCCTTTAACTAGAACTGTTAATGTAGTTTTCTCCTTTAAATTCAAGTAGATGTAGTCCTAACATTGTTTTGGCCTATTAGTTCAGTCCAATTAAGCAATTTTTGAATAAAAGAGGGTAACAAGTCAGTTTTAGCAAATTTTTAAACCTGGAGAGATTTTGGGCCCAATTTTTTGTCTTTTTTGAATGATTACATGCATGTTTAGCTTTAATTCTGAATTTGTATTGATTCTCTGTGATGAACTTGGTCTTGGTAGACTTTAGAAATGATTTAGGCATTCTTTGTTATCATCCATAGCCAAATTATCTTACCCAATATAGTTTCTGTTATAAAGTGAAATTAATAGTAAAATATTTGAGACAGATCCTTTGGCACAACTTGTTTGTGGACTTTCTATTTTGCTTAACTTTGTATTAGAATTTATGATATTGTTTCCTCCTTAGTTGTGTTATTTTTTTTAATTTGTTTTCACACCTGCCTTCTTTTTAATTTGTATCGCTTGCCTGATATTCTTGCTGTTATACCTGATTGTTGTGAAATGTTGGATTTAGTATTTTCTATAGAACACGTGGATATTCCTGGTATTGCTCATGACGTGTGGATTGCACTTGACAATAAGTTTGATGATAGCTTTATGGACTGTGTGGACTTAACTATGGATTCTGCTGTTATTGGTAAGGATGAGCCAACACAGGTGTATTCTAATCTTGAAATTCTAGTTGCCTTATCTAAGCTTCCTTTTCAGTATAGCTCATTTGATTGCCTGTGGATAGATCCTTTAGAACCTGTTGCTAACACTGCAGTATGCATCATACAAACACACTTACTGATGGGTGTTCTGATTTTCATGCATTAATTTCTGATGATCTGCTTCACGATTTGTTGGGTGAATCTGATTTCACTTTTGACATATCTGTATTATTTAATGATTAAATCATGCATGCTGCTTTTGATGTTGCAGATGATCAACTTAGGGCTGTCACTAATATTGAGGGTGCTGTAGACATTAAAGATACAAAACTAGTCTTGGTGGAGGTAGGAAATGGTGGCAACACTGTTATGAGAACTTGGAATATTAAGAATCAGGAACTCTGGTTGCTGCAGCAAGGTGTCTTGAATGTGCAGAATCGAAAGCCAGTTCTGAAGGGAAAGCTATTGTTGCTGAAAGGGAGAGCTGAGAAAGAGCAATTCAATACAACCTTGGAAACAATGCATACCTGGGCACAACATGGAGAAAAACAGATAAGCTCGGTCTTTTCATTTCTTTTTAATTGTAGTTATAGATTTTTGTTAGTAACGTACATAGCTTTAACTAGCATAGTAAATAATAGGATAGATAATATGCTGTTTTTCATAAAAATAGAAAGAATTAATTTTGATCTATGGCCAATTTAAACAGATTTTCTTTCTCTTAGCTTTGTAGTTTAGTTTAGTTTTTCAGTTCTGTTATATTCATTTCTTTTGTTCTTTTAATTTTGTTTTGTATAAATCTCTGTGTTGTTTGTCTTGTACATACCTTTTGATATGTGTATGTTCGTGTGTGTAATATGTGTGTGTTTGTGTTTGTGAGTATGTGTTTTTTTGTTTGGGTGCATATGTGCTTGTGTAACTTATGTGTGTGTGAATGCGTGTGTGTCTTTGTGTTGGTGTGTGTTGTTGTGTGGATAATAATTGTGTGTAACTTATATGTGTGTGCGTGTCTGTTTGTATGTGTGCTGTCCGTGTGTGTTTCTTTGTTTGTTTGTGCATGTCTGTTTGGTTGTGTTTTTTTCTTTGTGTCTATGTGTGAGTAAGATTGTGTGTGTGTTTTTGTTTGTGTAACTTTTGTGTGTGTGTGAATGCGTGTGTGAATGCGTGTGTGTTTGTGTTGGTGTGTGCTTGTGTGTGTGTAACTTATATGTGTGTGTGCGTGTTTGTTTGTGTGTGTGTGTCCGTGTGTGTTTCTTTGTTTGTGCGTGTCAGTTTTGTTGTGTTTGTTTCTTTGTGTCTATGTGTGAGTAAGACTGTGTATGTATTTTTGTTTGTGTCTGTTTGGTTGTTCTTTTTCTCTAGATAAATGAAAGACTAATGAGAAATTCATTTTCCATATTGTTTGTAAATTTGGTTTGATGTTAATTTAATATAGATTATAGAGAAACTCTTGTTTCATAAAGATATCAACTTTCCAGTTTCTAGATGAATGAATTTGTTTTGTTATTTAATTGCTTGCTTCGTGTAATTATATTTTGTATCAGGTCTCCCTTGGAAACAATGCATACCTAGGCAGAGCATGGAGAAAAACAGATAAGCTCATTCTTTTCATTTCCTTTTAATTGTAGTTATAGATTTTTATTAGTAATGTATGTAACTTTAACTAGCATAGTAAATAGTAGGATAGATAATATGCTTTTTATCATAAAAATAAAAAGAATTAATTTTGATCTATGGCCAATTTAATCTGATTTTGCTTTATTTTATCTTGTCTCTATTTATTTATGCATCTACTAACTGTATGAAATTGTCCCAGGTCAGATCTATTTCCACGTGAATTTGTGGATGAGCTCGCAAAATTGCAGGTATTTCTTCTGTCATTTTTAGGATCATCATCGTAGACATTTCCTATTTTTTGTTAATAAACTAAAAGCAAGAGTTTTACTTAAGAACAATACAACATTGTACAGGACATGGTTCCTGCCTTCTCTCCTAAGAAAGCAAGAAAATTTATTGAGAACGAACTACGAGCTCCCATTGACATGTTATTTAAAGAGTTTGAAGATCGACCAATTGCTCCTGCTAGTCTCGGTCAGGTGTTTGATTCTACTCCTGCAGATTTATATTTTCCTTAAATTGAAAAATTGACTTACACTTTTAAATTAATGTTGTTATTAATATGGTAACATCAATTCCGGGGACACATATTTGTGGGTTCATCGTGCTATTCTGCATAATGGAGAAAAAGTAGTGGTCAAAGTTCAAAGGCTAGGTCTGAAGAAGCTTTTCGACATTGATTTGAGTAAGTTGATGAGTTGTTTGATTATGTCCTGCTTGATTCAATCTTATCTTGATCTGTTCGTTGTTCGTGTTTAGGTTTCCAAATTATGTGTCGTTTGCTTGAGTCAGTGCTTTGAGTATTTTTTTCACCATTTTTAATCGATTCAAAATCATTGTTTGAGTCATTTTAATTTTTTTTTAATCGAAATCCTGTTTTGTCAAGTTTTGTTCATTGCTTATTTTGTCAGAAAAATCCAAAGTGTGCCTCTGATTTGACCTGGTTTATGTGATTATCTGTTTGAATGTTCAAGTGCATTCCGTATGAGCTATGATAAGCCAATTTGGGAGCTCGGATGCAGTCATTGAACAACAAATTCACTGTGTATAGTCTGCTGTGAAATTTTGGTTTAATAATCTGTTTGAAGCTAAAATCTGAAACTGTTTGGTGTTTAATTTCTGAGTTGAAATGCTTAGATGATTAGTAACAACGTGCAAGCCAGATAAGCAATGACATGCTAGGCATGAGCTTGGTTGCAATTGTGAAAATTCCAGCAGAAACAATTTCAGCAGTTGACCGATCTGCACTATCTTAGTTTGAGTCAGTTGATTTGTTTTTTCTTTTAAATCTGTTTGGCATTTAGATCTTAGCTGAACATCTTGCATCCATTTCTAGTGTCTTTCTCAAGTCATATTTGTTGTTTCTGAGTGCCACTTAGTGTCCAAAACTCATTTGATTCGTGATAGCTAGAATTGGTTGGTGGAAGTTGTCTAAATTGACACATACTTGGGTCTGGATCAGTGAATTTCGGAATCACTGTTACTTAGCATCAATTAAATGTGCATACACGATCATGCCAAACAATTTCGAGTTTTGACAGTTTTGTGTCATTTCAATCTCAAAACCACCAGTTTTAGACCATTTTTTTTTTGTTCACAAGTTGCTGGTTTAATTGCCTATTTCTGGAATCTCTTGGTGCATTTGAATTTGTGCAAAATTGCAGCAAAAGCTTGGTTTGTTTGTGATATACATGATAAACAATTCAAAAGAAATATTCATATCATTCTAAAAAAAAAAAAAAGCTGAAAAGACCAGTGCAAGTTAAAATTTGAAATCTGATGCACCATAATCTGATTTTCTCATAGGCATTTATCAAACAGTTTTGACCTTTCATAAGTTGAATCTGTTTTTGGAATCAATTGCAACTTGTTTTAGGTTTCTTGCTTTCTTAATCTTTTCTAGAGCTTTGTTAGGATTCTGTTTTGAGTGCCAGCTGTTCTTAAATACCTTGTTTCTTGCTTGTCTTGTTGAATGTCCTGGTTTTGTCTTCAATACATGTGACTTCTGTTCTGCTGCTTCTTTAATTGAGCTTTTCATTGTTTTTGAAATCTGATTTAGAGTTCTTGAGTAGAGTCTGATCTGTTCTTATCTCCATTGCCTTGGGCTTGACTGTTTGAGTGGTTGATTTATTTTGTCCATCACCTTTACCTTAGCCTTACCCATTTCCCTGATTGAAAAATCTGATTCTATTCCAGTTTTTGGGATTTGAAAGAAGGTAAGTGTGAATGATAGCATCCTAGGTGGTGGTGATCCACAAGATTCTCTGGCTTAGACTGAAAGTTCTCTTTTAAACCTACCCTTTGAGTGTGTTAAGCTGCTAAGAGAGAGTCCCTGAGTTGTGAGAGTCTTGTGAGGCTGATTTGGCCTATTTCGTTGGCAAAGGGAGAGAGATTTTAGTTCAACTAATTGGCTGCCTGCTCATTGTGCAGATTGCTTAAGCTGGAAGTGCAACCAAGATAAACAAAAGAGAAAATTGCCACTGCATTTACTTCAGATTTTAAAATTGTTTACTGATACTGCAGTCATTTCCAAATTTATAAATCTGTTTGCTGATTTATGTGCAGATGTCAGTTAGTTCAATTTGATTGTTGGTTGCCATTTAGTTTCATCCGACTTAGACTGCCATATCTAATTCAGTGACTAAGGCATTTCATTTCCAATTTTGGTTGCATAATTGAATGAATTAGATGACTAGGGTCTGTGCTGCGTAAAGGAATATCTAATCTGAATCTGGTTCAATATCCATGTCCATGTGCATGTTTTACTGGCTTTGGGTTTAATTGGGAGCCTAAACAGCTGAGTTTTATTGTACAGCTTTCCATTCTGTTTAGGTTGATTGATTAAGCTCAGTTGATGAGTTTCTGCATTACTTCACGTCATTCTCTGTTCCTTGTTTAGATTATCTTAGTCAATTAAAGTCTGAATTGATTAGATCATTGTTTGACAGATTAATAATGCATCCAGTTTATCATTGCATAGAAAAGCTATTTTTGTGTGATATGATTAATGGAATGAGCTGAAATAGATACTTCACCCTGTTTGGTCATGATCTAAGCATTTCTAAGTCTGGTTGTGATTGTTCCTTTTACTCACACATTGAACTTGCTAACACTGTATGCGTGCTGGAATTGTTGTGATTTTGTGAGTGCAGAACTTAGCTGTTTGTTAGTTTAGCTTGAACAGAATTTTACTGAGAAAACAGCAGCCTGAACACCTTATGTGGAAGTTCTGAATTGAAGGGAGTCTTTTATCCTAAAATTGCTTCTGTTTGGCTGCAATTAATTGAATTGATTAGACTGCTGATTTCTGGAATTAAATTTATCTTGTACAGCTTTGACCTGATTGGAATTACACAGTTAGAAACAACCATTTGATTAGGGGAGTGAATTGGTTTAATTACCTCCATTTTGCAAATTGTTTCTGATAATTTTAAGCATTGTATGCTCTGCTGAGTTGCATATCAGTAATTTCACCTTCTATTATTCCAACGATTTCTACAATTTACAGTGTTTCACATTCTACTTTGCAGTATTCTGTATCAAGAAATTGACTATATAAATGAAGGAAAGAATGCTGACAGATTCCGATGAGATTTTAGAAACATAAAGTGGGTTCGAATACCTGTATGTTTCTTGCTGCAGCACTAACATAACATCCAATTCCAACCTGTGTCTAACAATTCTATTTTACTTTTGTTGTAGTTGGTATATTGGGATTATACTGCCTTAAAGGTGTTGACCATGGAGTATGTTCCAGGTTTTCCTCTTCACTTATGCCTATGAACTTTATTTACAACTGCTCGTAACTCTGATTTCTTCTGTTACAGGTATCAAAATAGACCAGGTGGATACATTAACTTCTCGTGGCTATGATCGATTACGAATCTCATCACGTGCCACTGAGGCTTACCTGATTCAGGTGCACAATCTAATAGTAACATCTACTATGTTTAATATGGTTTTCGGTTTGGTTACAGATATTGAGGTACTAGATTATCATTTTGTTTTTGTCTTACAGATTAGATATTGAGAACAGGTTTCTTTCATGCGGATCCTCACCCTGGAAATCTTGCGATTGATGTGGACGAAGCAATTATTTATTATGAATTTGGAATGATGGGAGAGATCAAATCTTTTACCCGAGAGAGACTGCTTGAACTTTTCTATGCTATGTATGAAAAGGATGCCAAAAAGGTCTTGATTTTGTACTACCCTTTGATTATTTAAGTTTACAACATTGTCTTTTACTTCTAACTAATAAGAAATCACAAGTTGCTATCAACCAGTGATTATCTTCAGCAAAAAGGAATTTGAGATTGCCATAACCTTTCACTGATAAACTTTTCTATCCATATATAATACTAAACCAGAAACAATGATGCAGGTTATGCAACGCCTTATAGAGCTGGGAGCACTACTGGGGATCTGTCTTGAGTAAGAATGCAAACTATTTGCAGTTCAAATATTCTCATTCTTGTCTTCACTCTTGGCTTCTTAGATGATAAATTTACGTTCCAGGTGAGGAGATCTGTGCAGTTTTTCCTTGACCATTTGCAAAGCCAGGCACCAGATCAGCAGCAGACCCTTTCTGCAATCGGGGAGGTTGGTCAACACTGTTACATTAGATCAGTGAATTCATAATATTTTTGTTGTTTGTTTCAATGGAGTGGAACCATGGATAAGCTGAAGATGGATCATTTTGTTTTTCACTTGGTTACTACAAATTATCTGCAGAATCTTCAGTCCACAATTTATTATTCAATGCTTTCTGTGTCAGGATTTATTTGCAATAGCACAAGACCAGCCATTCCGTTTTCCATCTACCTTTGCCTTTGTTCTCAGGCCTTTTTCAACACTTGAAGGTATGCATCTTCCCAATTGGCAAATTCTCCTACAAAAAATTTGAACATGTCCCAGTTTTATTATTAGTTTCACATTTGTTTTTAGGTCTTGCTTCTGTTCTTTCTCAATTCTTATTCTTTTTGTGTTTTGCAGTTTCTGTTTTGAACGTATTTGATGCTCAATTTTAATCTTTTTCAATTCTGTTTTGTATAAAGTTGTGGCTGTTTGTTATGATGTACATGTATACTTTGTGTTCAAGTGTGATTAGCTTTTCAGTTCTGATTTGTACAATTCTTGTTCTTCAAATTCTGTTTTTGTGTAAATTTGTGGTTGATTGATCTGTATATATGTTTGTGTTGTTGAGGAGCCTTACTCACTCACACATTAAGGACAATGTGCCTCTTAAGTGTGGGGGTGAGAAGGTATAGGTTCAATTTTTTTGTTTTTCCTCTGATATAGCTATGCTAGCATGTGTTTTTGTAGTAGAAATTAGAGGTAATTTTTTTTCTGGGTTGTGTTCATTTTAGGTCTGTATGTGTTTGTAAATATTTAGCTCATAGGTAGTGTAAATAGCCGTAATTTTTCAGTTTGTAAATATTTGCTTCTAGTTTGTAAATAGTTAGTTTTTGATGCTTGTATAATCTGTTTTAGGTTGTAGACTAGACTTTGTCTTTTTAGAATTCGTAGTTGCTTATAAAAATTTGGTTTAAATGGTTATTTCGTTCCCCTGTTTAGAGGTAATGTTTAGTTTAGTGCCCGGTTTTAAAAATGCATCTATTTGGTTCCAACGTGGCATAAATTGTATCAATCACATCCCTTCCGTTAAATTGATGGAAACGGAGTTAACTCTGTGCTGACGTGTCTATCAAACATTCACTTTTTCTTCTCTTTTCTGATTTCCTGCAACGCGTAGCTTTTCCTCTCTCTTTTGTATCTTTAGCAATTTTTTTCTCTCTCTCCACCATCGAGAGAAGGGTGAGATTGGTTAAGGGTTCGAACCTTAGCATAGCCATCTTCATGTCCAGTAGGAGTAACGATTCTCAACTCTACCACATACTCATGAACTGTGCTTCCTTTGCCCCACAATGTGCTTCCATGAGCACATGTTCCCATCATTCCACCAATTGTTAAACCTCACCAGTACGATGCATAAGGCAAGGCCAAATCATTCTCTCCGACCGTCGTGATGATCTGTCTCAACGACACGCCACTCTGCACTGTCACTGACCTTCCCTTCGCGTCGATGTTCAAATTTCCAATTTCAATACACTTCAGGAGGTGCGTGGAAAGGTCCACGAGTGATTTTGCGCCTTCCAAACGAGAATTCCAACGTCTTCATCGGTCGTGATGGAGGTGAGGCAATATAGTTCAGGATCATCTTCCATAGGCGCGTGGAGAGGTCCACAAGTTATTCCTGGCCTCAGAAGTGACTCTTCATCTCAAGTAAGTGTTTCTATTTACTCTTTAATTGTAATACACGCTTATATGTCAACCAATTAAAAATCACTGCATTACTTTTACAGTAGACCACATTTTATCCTTCCTCTGTCGTCAGCTCCTCTTCTGCTACTAGGTTAGGGCTTGTAATGTTATTTTAGCATTATCCTTTTCTTAGTACCATCTGCACCTGTTATACTTATGCAAAGTCTTGTGTTATGTAACCATTATTGTTGTTTTAACTTTTTTAACAGTTTAGTGTGGCAACTGCAATATATATATATATATATATATATATATATATTGCTACATAATGTGTTAGGAATTCATCGAGAGTTAGAAATTTCATTAAGGAAAAATGAGTAAAATAACTTACATAAGTAGATGTATACACATCTATTGCTTAAAAGTTTTAGACTACTGGGAAGTTGCTAATAGACCTTAATCATGTTTGAATTAAGCAGACATAACGTTATCATATTGCATATTTCTTTGTCATTTTAATACATTGATAATTCTTGTTTCTCTCTTTTCTTTGAAAATTAGAGCTGACATATTTTTGAACTTTCAGTTAAAGATCAAGCAGAGGAGTTGAAAATTGGCTATGTTTCATCCTTGTGGTCTACTCCCAATATTACGTGTTAGCTTTTTTGTTACTTTTTGCCATACATGAATATTGTGGTCCTTCTGGAAATTGTAACAGTTAATGTTTATCCTAATATGATAGGATACATGGAAAGGACTTAATGGTTTAGACTAGAAGGGGAGGAAGTCTATAAATAAGACCCGGTTTGTGTCAAGGGGTATCAAGAATATATTTTGTAAAGTCAGGCTTTGGCTTGTGTAGAGAGGTTATGCTCTCAAGGGAGGTTATGCTCCCAACCCCATTCATTGTACAGTGCTTATACAATTCCGAAATAATAGAATTCTTTCTTTCAATTCTATTTTCTACTATCTGTGAGTGTTTTTAGTTAGGTTCCAAATCCAGGAACCTAACAATTTGGTCCGACCTGCCGGATGCGCTTGGGAGGGGACTGCCAGATCAAGAAGTAATCAAGAAAACTGATCAAGAAACTGTGGGATCCCAATTGGGCACGTTAGCAATAATGGAGAGAGACACAGAGGGAAGGTTGGAGGCAATAGAGATTACCATGGAGGGGATAAAAGTGGAGACAGCCGCAATATGAAAGGATCTGCGGCAGATAATGAGGAGGATACTGGGAATGAACACCAATAACGTGGAGGGGCATTCTGACGATAATCCACTTCGACATGTTGGGGAAGTTGGAGGCAGAGGGGCTGGAGGCCACAATGACAATCAAAGGTGGAAACAACTATTCTGGGGTAAGAATCTTCGATTTTGTATAGATGCCTTTTTATGCAATACTTTCTTCTATGATGATTATCCTATTCCAGGCTTCTGCATTTGTTATCACGTACCCTGTGAATAATGCAATTATGAAAGTTGGAGATGAGAATGGGAAGACAATAGCTTGGGAAAAAGCTTTCATCCAATTAGTTAAGGTATGACTACTAAAATTGTTAGGTGAGCTATATTGTGATTTTTGCTTATATATCGGTGACCTTGGGAGATACACCTCATCCATCTTCTTTCTTCCTCTCATCTAAGGTATACTTTTCTTGAAGCTTGCAATTGTCATATAGTATAATTCTGATATTGAATTGTTTGTGCATATTCATAAGTGCCAATATGTGCTAAATTGTACTTCTTGATATAAATATTCTCGGTTAATTCTTATAAATATTCTGGTGTTAGCAGTAAGGCTTTATGTTTTTATCATTATCAAGTGTATTATTGTATGTATTACTACTACCCAGAGATATTATATTGTCTTATATCAGTATTGTGCACATTCAATAGATTAAGTGCAGGGGACATGAAGTGCCTGTTTGGTTGCCTTCAAACTCATATTAAGTTGGGAGGTACCAGAATCAATTTGGATAGTATCCATGCTTGTAAAAGAATACATGCAGATGCCAATTTCTTTATTTTCTGCTATATTAGTTGACTGTTATTCTCCGAGTGGGCAGTTATAGCTGTCATCATGAAATTTATAAATGAAACATCTGTCACCTCATAGCTGTAGTTTACTCCTTGTATACAGAAAGCTTAAGCATCTTTTGTAATTTGTGATAGAACCACGAAAAGTACAACTGGGAACAAGGCTCTGTCTTGTAAATCTTTATTGCTTTATTTCCAATTCTGCACCTACCAATGGCTAAGAATGTTAGAACATATTTTTCCCAGAGGTTGTTTGAGAGAACCTCACTCTCCACATTAATCCTGAACTTTTCTTCTTTTCCTCCCCAAAAAAACAACCTGTTCACCTCCTAATAAGACTACTTATAATAGTCTATTACAGTTATGTAATAATTATAACTGTACTAACTACCATCTTTTTTCCTTCTTTTATAAACTGTATCAAACCTATCAATACCTTCTTTTATAAACTACATAATATTAGAGCTATGCTGGTTTGATTCAACTTTTCTTTCCTTTGTTAACAAAAATTATTGACAGAATTTATTTTATCTGATACTTAACACTGCTTTAAGTTTTGTGAGGGGAACTGAGATAATAATTGGTTTGGGGTGTGTTTGGAGTGTTGAGACAGTGCATAGGGGTCAATTGGAACTTGGTGAGAGCACTTTGTTGGTAGGATAGAGGAATCTTAAAAACCGGAGTTGGGGTATCCCTGATCATAGAGCAGCCCTCGCCTGGTCCAGTAAGTTGTGACTAGTCATATGTACTGGCGTTCATGGTGAGTCTGATGCGTTCAGACATTTGATTCTTCTCCGATGACCAATTGGGTTAGGAAGAGGTGTCTGGGGGTGAGAATTCTGTGGTGATAATTAGTAGTATTTGATTTTTTTCTGGATCATTTTTTCTCTTTGCCAATCATAAAATAATGATAAATGAAGTAAAGATAATTTGACAAATCATACATCTTTTTGTGTCCTTGGAATTTGAATCTTTGGATAGGGAAGTGATGTCCTGCTATATAAACAGTCCACCTAGTTGGACAAAGCTGATTCTTGTTGTAGTTGAAACTTTACATGACTTAGCCATTTTATTGTATGTGAGTTTTTCTTTGTTTATTCGTCTTAGTATTTTTAACGGTGCTTATATGTATAGTTTTTTATGCTTAGAGATATCATTCGGAAAGTGTTTTGTCTTCCATGCAAACTAAAATGGTGGTTCTCTTAGAAGAGAGTGAGGATTTGCTGAAGATCTTTTTATCTATTCTGCTGTCTAAATTAGGCCATGAAAGAAAAGTAAGTATTTCTTTCATAAACCAATTTACTATTTACTATTAAAGGAAGATAGTTGATTCTCATATTGTTCTAATATTATTAAAAAACTTGATGATTTCAATATATAATTCAAGGCTGTTAATATGGCTGCAAGGAATATATATATATATATATATATATATATATATATATATATATATATATATATATATTGATAGGAAGTCTTCATCCCATGCATGACATATATAAACACCAAAATAAAAATTTTGATTGGCTGAATATGAGTTTTGATTGTTTCCTGCATCAAATTGTCTACTACATAAAAATCATGATCCAGTTTCAAGAAATGGACTTTTTGAAATGGGATAGTTTAACATTTTTCAGTTCACTTCAATATTAGTTCAACATTTTTATATTAATAATTCTTATATATCAAGCTAGTGTTTTACTGTTACTTACCTGTTTCTCTCATAACAGAAGCAAGATTATAACATTGCACTTGATGCACTTGATCAATCTATATAAAGCAACCGAGATTGGAGGTCCCTCTTTTTTCTGCAAAAAAAGTTAAAACCAAAATATCTTATATATTTATTCTTCCTCTATCATGTATGGATTTACTTTTTTTTTTTCCTTTTCCACAGGTGCAAGAGAGGAGGATGTATGACATAACGAATGTTTTAGAAGGAATTGGTCTCATTGAAAAGAAACACAAAAATAGAATACATTGGAAGTACTGTAAATGTGACACATTTTAATTTTTTCTTTAATGTATGTTCCTTGGAATTTTGACATATATGTAGTATTAGAGCAAAGTTCTTACATCAAACCTTGTGGGTCCTAGGGGAATTGAATCTTCCACGTCTGGTGAGGTGGATGGCGATATATTTGTGCTTAAGGTAAGTAATGAAGGTGTTGTATATTTTTGAATGACCTATTGTCACCCAAGTAGCTAACTGTTATAGAATTGACAGTGTCACAAACATTTCTCATGTACCTTTGTTTGTGTGGCAAGCAAAATTTATTGGATCCAGAACTTATATTTTTCACGATTCACCACATGAAGATATTTAAAAGGATTAAATGACTAAGTAACTGTCCTTGTGGCTATGTCTTGCAGGAAGAAGTTGAGAAACTTTCTTTGGAGGAGCAGGGATTAGATGATCAAATAAGGTTATATACTTGCTTTTTGAAAAAGAGCACAAATTTGCTATTTCAAAACTGTTGGCCAATGCTTATTATTCTAAATTTTTGGCAGGGAAAAGTAAGAAAAATTGAGAAAGCTGAGTGAAAATGAAAATAACTGGAAGTAATCTACTCTCCATACTCATTCTTTTCTTAGATTTGTTTTCTCTTTGCTCTCCTTTTCATAAGAAATAACAAAATGTTGTCATTGTATTATAAATTTATACCAATATCATATCTTTTTAGGTGCCTTTTGGTTACCGAGGATGACATTAAGAGCCTACCTTGATTCCAGGTCATTTTTTTTCTTGCGTAGCACTCCCAGCTTATAAACATTGCTTTAGCTGTATTCTCATATATATTCTGATTATTGTTAAGCTTTTCCTTTTATTAATATTGGCATATTCCTGCAAGCAGAATGAAACTTTATTAGCAATTAAAGCTCTGCATGGAACTACCCTGGAAGTCCCTGATCCTGTGCAAGTAAGTTTAGTGCATTAATTGATGTTCTGATGCTTGATGGAGAATTATTGCTTCTATATGCATCAGGCTGTAGACTATCCTCAGAGGAGATATAAAATCATTCTTAGAAGCACAATGGGTTTCATTGATGTCTACCTCATCAGGTACTTTTCTTGGCTAGTTTTATTTACTGAACTTTTTTGTTATTTTGTTCTTATACTGTGCATCCAGAAATCACATTTTTGTTATTTTGTTCTTATACTGTGCATCCAGAAATCACATTAGTCCGTATTTCCTATCCAATGTTAAATTCATTTTTGGTGTTGACAAGATATTCCCACGACATTTTTTAAGACTAACCCTCATGCTGGGGATGGTCTAGTAATCACTTGCCGCGGAATCTATCTAATCTAATTATGCATTATTTGTTTATTTCTTGGACCTTTTGTCATCTATTATTGTACAAAGAGTTGCTGCTATCAAGGAACAATTATCTCAAAAGCTTTGATGTTGTGAGAAAAGTTGCAACATTTGTGATTACCTTAGTGGTTGATGATAGAATTACAAAACTTTGGGACCAATCATGGCCTACTAACCCTCTGTCTAGCATTATAAATTTTCACATCAGCAAGTATCCTTGTATGTTGACCTGGTATTGGTGCATGTTGATATATATTAGTGTGAATTGCATTAAGCATTAAGCATTAAGCATTAAGCATTAAGCATTAAGCATTAAGCATTAAGCATTAAGCATTAAGCATTAAGCATTATTAAGCATTATTAAGCATTATTAAGCATTATTAAGCATTATAAGCATTATTAAGCATTATTAAGCATTAAGCATAAGCATTAAGCATTAAGCATTAAGCATTAAGCATTAAGCTGAAAAATCCAATACTTTGTAACTGTAAAGCTGAAAAATCCAATACTTTGTAACTGTAAAGCTGAAAAATCCTTTATTGTAGCATATTTTCTTCATCTTCTCGGGTAATCGTTATATTTCTTCTTTGTTGTTTTTGTTTATTGAGCTCATAAGGTGGTTCTCCTTTCATTTTTATCTGTCTTTAGGTGGGTTTTGGATTCCATGTTCTCTTTTCTTTTAGTCTATTCTAATAAGTTCTTCACTAATTCTTTTACTAAGTTGCTAATCAGTTTTTGATTTTGGTTTAGTTTCTAACATTGGTTTTGTTTTGCAGGTGTTGTAGTTACTACATAATATTAGAGCTACGCTGGTTTGATTCAACTTTTCTTTCCTTTGTTAACAAAAATTATTGACAGAATTTATTTTATCTGATACTTAACACTGCTTTAGGTTTTGTGAGGGGAACTGAGATAATAATTGGTTTGGGGTGTGTTTGGAGTGTTGAGACAGTGCATAGGGGTCAATTGGAACTTGGTGAGAGCACTTTGTTGGTAGGATAGAGGAATCTTAAAAACCGGAGTTGGTGCATCCCTGATCATAGAGCAGCCCTGGCCTGGTCCAGTAAGTTGTGACTAGTCATATGTACTGGCGTTCATGGTGAGTCTGATGCGTTCAGACATTTGATTCTTCTCCGATGACCAATTGGGTTAGGAAGAGGTGTCTGGGGGTGAGAATTCTGTGGTGATAATTAGTAGTATTTGATTTTTTTCTGGATCATTTTTTCTCTTTGCCAATCATAAAATAATGATAAATGAAGTAAAGATAATTTGACAAATCATACATCTTTTTGTGTCCTTGGAATTTGAATCTTTGGATAGGGAAGTGATGTCCTGCTATATAAACAGTCCACCTAGTTGGACAAAGCTGATTCTTGTTGTAGTTGAAACTTTACATGACTTAGCCATTTTATTGTATGTGAGTTTTTCTTTGTTTATTCGTCTTAGTATTTATAACGGTGCTTATATGTATATTTTTTTATGCTTAGAGATGATCATTCGGAAAGTGTTCTGTCTTCCATGCAAACTAAAATGGTGGTTCTCTTAGAAGAGAGTGAGGATTTGCTGAAGATCTTTTTATCTATTCTGCTGTCTAAATTAGGCCATGAAAGAAAAGTAAGTATTTCTTTCATAAACCAATTTACTATTAAAGGAAGATAGTTGATTCTCGTATTGTTCTAATATTATTAAAAAACTTGATGATTTCAATATATAATTCAAGGCTGTTAATATGGCTGCAAAGAGGAATATATATATATATATATATATATATATATATATATATATATATATATATATATATGCCAATGGCAAATTATATATATATATGCAAGGCTGTCCAAATTATATGCCAATGGCAATTTTTTCTTTTTGGGTGTCTATTTTTCTTGGTCTGGTGGTTTCTCTTAGGGTCTTTGTTGGAAAATTTTACAGAAAATGAACCAGAAGCCCTTTTTTTCTTCATTTGTTTTGACCATTCAAAATTCTTGGGGTTGTGTTCCCTTTGTTTACTTTCTTTGTGTTCTTTCTTCGAGTTTTATGTTTATCATATCTTTTGAAGATTTGATGAGGGAAATAAATAGCGGATCTGCTGTGCATTCCTTAATGTCGATTGCCATGTATTCTTTTACTCTTCCCTATCTTCCGTTTATGAAGTTACTGGTTTTTCTGAATATTTGATCTCCTCGTTGTTCTCCTCGATATTCATTTGGGGAGGAAATTTATCCTTATGGTGTTTGATATGATTTGGGTGATGTAGGAAGTTTTATTTATTTTCTCTTTTGTTTTTAGTTTTTTTTCTGGTTTTTAGGAATACATATACTAGTTATTGAACAGGTTTCAGTCATTCTTTTCCTTTTAAAAGCCAAAGATACTCTCCACTTTTTCTCTGTCTCCCTTATTATTACTATTATTTTCTTGAGCATAATATGATTGGAATCTGGAATTACTTATTCCACTTTTCGGTTAGATAGTGATATTAATGTGTTGTTATTGCTTACTCCCTAAGCTGTGAGCACTGGCACATTATTTTCTTTTTCATATTCCACTTGTTTCAGGATCACCTATTCGTTTTACCCCTTGTTTTTGAATTTGTCAGAGTTCCTTTCTAGGTTACATAAATGATTCCGTTGTTCATGTGTAACTGGAAATATTATTCAATATTTGACTTCTGTGTATTTGGGCAGATATGTCATGTTTCCAAGGATTATTTTTCTGTCCCGAGGCAGCTTCTTTACTACTTCACAACTTCTGCATATATCATATCAGTCCTCCCGGACATGAGGTTTGTAAGTTGATAAATTTGAATGAGTTCTTTATTGCATTCAGAACTGAATATTGTTATTCACATAGATTTTCCTCTAGAACTTTCACAAGAGTTCTTGCAGTTGGGAGCAGCTACAATTTGTTGCGAGGATCATGTTCTTTCTGCTGAAGACTCAGCACATCAAATAATCGAGATCCTCAACTATTTTGAGTAATTAATATATAATTACAGTGTAGCTTTCGTTTTTGAGAGATGGGGACATACGACCTCGGTTCAGAGGGAACCGAGGCATAAAGTCTTGCCAAAAAAAAAATTAAAAAATTAAAAAGATTACTGCTTCGGTTAACTCTGAACCGAGACAAAATCTTACCTTTTATACCTCGGTTCTGACGCGAGAAAAAAGTCTACCACTTTTTATCTCGTCTGCATATGTCTCGGTTCAGGAACCAATGTCTATTACCAAAAATAACTACACTAGTGATTGTTTTTCATTTAAACAATAATTTATAACATTAATAAAGGGGATTTCCTTTTTAACTATGCATTTGTTGTCTACAATTTTTTTCTAATTTCACCCATTAATTAATTGCTTTTTTAAATATGTTTGCTTTCGTTTGAGTTCGTTTCTTATCTGTTTTGCATGCAATTTTTTTTAAAAGTTTCGTCTACATGTCTACTTTCATGTCTAGCTTTTACTTTGTTTCAATTCATTTACTATGTGAAATTAATTGTTTTGCATCCAATGTTCATTCCAGTGCTTGTTGTTGTTTGGGATTATTTTTAATCTGTTTTGATATGTGCTGGCTGTTTTGTAATTTTTTGTGGCTGTATTTGATCTTTTGGACGTCCTACACCTTCAAGCAACACTTAAGGATGATTACAAGCATCAAATCAAGTGCATAAGGTGGTCCAGTAGCTGCTGTTCAGAGCCATAAACAAGCAACTTCTAAACCAAGCAACCAGCATCATCTTTGGAGGTCTTCAACAAGTAGGCTTCCATTTCCTTTTTTGTTTGTTTTTCCAGCTGCTATTCATTGTCTTGGCTGGATTGTATGAGTCTTTTCTTGTTTGTTTAGCTTTGTATTGAGTCATATGTGTTTCCTCCTTAGGAGTTTTCTAGGAAATAACTCTTGAAATTGCACTTGCTAAAAGTCCTTTTGCATCTTGGTTCTTGTATGCTGAATTGAGTTGGATTAACTTAAGATTTAAGTGTGTATGCTTTGCTTGTATGTTCTGCACCAGTAGAGGTATTAATAAAATCAAATTACAGCTTTGTCAAACACACATATTCCAACAAATACATGATTGGCCGAGACTAGTTGCTGCACATTGCATTTTTTTTTTCAGCAATACCAAAACTGCACCTGTTTGCTTAACTCTGCATGGACTGACCGAGACTTTCATCTTCTGTTTGGTGTGTTTGACATATTCATTTTGCACCTCTCTTATCAAAAATTTACAGAACATATAGGTTTGAAGCATGCCAAATTAATTCCACTCAATATTAGATCCTTCTTTTCATGTATGCATAGAATTTTGGGTGTGAATTGTCTCTTGTTTCCAAGTTCTTCAGGCACTAAGCCTTTTAAACAGTGTCATTCAACTTTTGCTGACCCTAATTTCGTGGAAAATTATTTTAAGGTAGTGAAGTTTAAACATAGAAGAATTTTGAATTTTCATATTGCTTGGTGCGTGAAATGGTAACTTTCTTGTTGATGGCCACTTTATTTTCTTTTAATGTGGCTGTTGTTGTAGTAATCTGAATTTTTTTGTACTATTTTGCCAAATATACTGGAAATTAAACATTCAAGTCAATGATAATTGTTTCTTGCACTAAACATATCATCACTTGAACTTCTATAGATAAGGTGGATAAAGTGAATACTCCTGTGCATTATATTTTGTGTTTGCTGTTCTGTAAAAAAAGTAAACAAAGATAGAAAAACAAGCAACTGATCACATGGGACAGGGGTATTACCTTCTTTAGGTTCTTTCCTTTCTAGGTTTTGTTGAAATTTCCATTAGGAAGTAATTAGGTTTATTTCGTTCATAGCTTTAGTTTTTGCACTTGTTTTAGGTCTCTTTCATTTTTTTTTTCTGATATAGGATTTGTTTCAGTTTATAATTAGGTTCTGTAATAACTATTTATTTGTGAGTTCTATTTTTGTTACTTTAGGAATTTCTTAGCTTTATTTTTTTCATTCTTTCCCATATTTTCAATTTTAGGATCTTCTTTTCTCTTTTTTTATGACTTGACAGTTAACAATTCTGACATGAAGAAACATAATTGGAAGATCTGCATTCCAGTTTTAGAGGGTTTAAAGCCATTATGGTTGATGGAAAACATGTTAGATACCATCTGAAGAGACTAGGAATTGAGGCCAAAGCTGCAAATAGTATCAATAAGGCTTTTTCTTTGTGGGAAAAATAGCATCAATAAGATTTTAGTTTCTCTTATAGTTGTCAATTATGAAGGAACTGAATGTGATAAAAAACAACAATATCAACATTTTAGTAATTTTCATTAGCTTTATAACATGTGCTTATAAATAGAGTTTTCAAATGTTGTTTTTGGTTGTTAGGGATGTTTTACAAGCTTAACATGGATTTTAACATTTCAAATATTCTATTTCAAGTTTCACATGCACTTGTTTTGCATTGTTTTAAACTCTAATTTCATAAAGAAAATAATAAACTGTATTGACTGCTTTTCTTTAATTACTCGAAGATAGTGATGTGGTTTTCTCTAGTTAATAAATGATGTTCTAGCTAGGTAGCACTTTTGTTTGAGATATTGATAATGTTCAGTTCATTCACAATGTAAACTGGTTGGATATGGCAGAATATTTCGGTCTGATATTATGAGAGGATGGGATCTTGAATATGTGGTAGAAATATTCAATATATGAATGATTAACCAATAACCATTCGGCTTGTTGAAGGTGTGCAAAGGATTAGTAGCAACTTTAGTTGTCAAATGTTCTTATTTTTTAAGCTGGAAATAATTTTATCATTGGTCATTTTTCTGTATAGCTCCCTTAAAAATTTATCTAACCAAGTGAAATAATATTAAAGTTGCTCTTGTTCTCTTATAACTCTCTAAATTTACCTTTTTTCCTAGTCTTAGAAGTTTATTTTAGTGCGTTTTAGCTTCTTATTCTCTAGAAATATGATAGTCTATAGATTTTTCTCTTGATGATTTCACTTTTGACAGTTTTGTATTATTTAGTGATTCACTCATGCCTGCTGCTTTTGATGCTGCAGATGATAAACTTAGGGCTGTCACTAATATTGAGGGGACTGGATACAAAAGCAGTCTTGTTAGAGGTAGGAGATGTTGTCAATACTATTAAGAGAGCTTGGAACATTAAGAATCAGCAGCACAAATGCCTTTTTAGTGTTTTTTTTTTCTTTTTTGTTATCTCTCCTAATCATTTGTTGCTTCTTTCAGATATCCTTTTCTAAGCAATTTTATGGATCTGTGACAAAATTAGATTATGGGACACTACGACATGGTTTCATTATGGTAAAGCTCTAGTGTGCCATATTTGTTGTCAAATTAGTAATAGTAATGTCTCAGCTAGCTATTGGCCAATGGCTTCTATGCCTGAGTCGTAAAAATTATCTTTTCGTGTTTTTTAGACCCATGGCTTCTATGCCTGAGTCGTAAAAATTATCTTTTCATGTTTTTTAGACCCACTGCAAGTCAAATCCAAAGTTTAATTTTCACAAGTACATGATTTGCCCCCTTAAAGATGATTTCAAGAAAGTTGTTGGTATAAGGTAAGTTCTTCTATATTATTGCTTCTATGCGTGTATGGCAATTGTAGACCATTTAATTGCCAATAAAACTTTACTGCCATTTGTGTCATTGTGTACAGTCATTATTTCTTTTGTATTAACAATTACATTTTGTTGGTAGAAGGTAAGTTCTTCTATATCATTGCTTCTATGCGTGTATGACAATTATAAACCATTTAATTACCAATTGCACTTTAGTGCCATTTGTGTCATTGTGTATAGTCATTACTGCTTTTGTATTAACAATTCCATTTGTAGATGTACATTTATTGGAAAAGTTTCTATTTGTTGCCCAATGTTTTCAGCATAATGTGGTCATAAACCTGGTTTACTAAACCTCTTGTGTCCTTAGTTAACTTTGAATTAAAACTTGTAATAACTCATTTTGTCTACAATGCTTCTGGCTTACCTTTTTACCACAGTTTTGTTGTAAAGGGTATTCACTATTTTGAGCTAGCTTTCATTCCAATTTGTCTATTTTATGTTGTTGACCTTTGTTTTATTTTGTGAACAATCCAGAATAGTCCAATGCAAGGAAGGGGAAGGGTTATATCATATATTTTGTCACCTATGTGTTGGAGCACCCTAATCTATTAGGGGTAAGTGAATTACTTTAGCTACTGTATCTGTTAATATGGGTTATTGTTACAATTCTTATTTGAGGGTGGTCTTGAAGAATGTGGAATTTCTCTCTAAATAGTAGATTTGATGTTTTATTTATAACTTAGAAATACTAAATCTACTATGTGCAAAAGAACATAAATATGAGGCAGGGCAATTGTTATTCAATTAGCGGCATGTTTGTGTTTTATTAATTTATTTGAAGAACATAAATATCTGAGGCAAAGCACTTGTTATTCTATTAGTGGCATGTTTGTATTTTATTTATTTATTTTAAAATTTACATAAAGCATCAACTCTCTAAATTTATCTCTTTTTCTAGTCTTATAAGTTTATTTTAGTGCATTTTAGCTTTTTATTCTCTAGAAATATTTCTTTAATTTTAGATTTTTGTAAAAATAGTATTAATTTTGTGTTTTTAGTATAAAAAAAGTATTAATTCTCTAGAAATTTTAGCTATGCATCATACAAACACACCTACTGATGGGTGTTCTGATTTTCATGCATTAATTTCTGATGATCTGCTTGACGATTTGCTGGGTGAATCTGATTTCACTTTTGACAGATCTGTATTATTTAATGATTGACTCATGCATGCTGCTTTTGATGTTGCAATGATAAACTTAGGGCTGTCACTAATATTGAGGGTGCTGCAGACATTAAAGATACAAAACTAGTCTTGGTGGAGGTAGGAAATGGTGGCAACACTGTTATGAGAACTTGGAATATTAAGAATTAGGAACTCTGGTTGCTGCAGCAAGGTGTCTTGAATGTGCAGAATCGAAAGCCAGTTCTGAAGGGAAAGCTATTGTTGCTGAAAGGGAGAGCTGAGAAAGAGCAATTCAATACAACCTTGGAAACAATGCATACCTGGGCACAACATGGAGAAAAACAGATAAGCTCGGTCTTTTCATTTCCTTTTAATTGTAGTTATATATTTTTGTTAAGTAATGTACATAGCTTTAACTAGCATAGTAAATAATAGAATAGATAATATGCTGTTTTTCATAAAAATAAAAAGAATTAATTTTGATCTATGGCCAATTTAAACAAATTTTCTTTCTCTTAGCTTTGTAGTTTAGTTTAGTTTTTCAGTTCTGTTATATTCATTTCTTTTGTTCTTTTAATTTTGTTTTGTATAAATCTCTATGTTGTTTGTCTTGTACATACCCTTTGATATGTGTCTGTTCGTGTATGTAATATGTGTGTGTTTGTGTTTGTGAGTATGTGTTTTGTGTTTGGGTGCATGTGTGCTTGTGTAACTTATGTGTGTGTGAATGCGTGTGTGTCTTTGTGTTGGTGTGTGTGTTCTTGTGTGGATAATAATTGTGTGTGTAACTTATATGTGTGTGCGTGTCTGTTTGTATGTGTGTTGTCCGTGTGTGTGTTTCTTTGTTTGTTTGTGCATGTCTGTTTGGTTGTGTTTGTTTCTTTGTGTTTTTGTCTGTGTAACTTATGTATGTGTGTTTTTGTTTGTGTAACTTATGTGTGTGTGTTTTTGTTTGTGTAACTTATGTATGTGTGTGCTTGTGTAACTTATGTGTGTGTGTGCTTGTGTAACTTATGTGTGTGTGAATGCGTGTGTGTGTTTGTGTTGGTGTGTGCTTGTGTGTGTGTAAGTTATATGTGTGTGTAACTTATATGTGTGTGTGAGTGTTTGTTTGTGTGTGCGTGTCTGTGTGTGTTTCTTTGTTTGTGCGTGTCAGTTTTGTTGTGTTTGTTTCTTTGTGTCTATGTGTGAGTAAGACTGTGTATGTGTTTTTGTTTGTGTCTGTTTGGTTGTTCTTTTTCTCTAGATAAATGAAAGACTAATGAGAAATTCATATTCCATATTGTTTGTTAATTTGGTTTGATGTTAATTTAATATAGATTATAGAGAAACTCTTGTTTCATAAAGATATCAACTTTCCAGTTTCTAGATGAATGAATTTGTTTTGTTATTTAATTGCTTGCTTCGTGTAATTATATTTTGTATCAGGTCTCCCTTGGAAACAATGCATACCTAGGCAGAGCATGGAGAAAAACAGATAAGCTCATTCTTTTCATTTCCTTTTAATTGTAGTTATAGATTTTTATTAGTAATGTACATAACTTTAACTAGCATAGTAAATAGTAGGATAGATAATATGCTTTTTATCATAAAAATAAAAAGAATTAATTTTGATCTATGGCCAATTTAATCTGATTTTGCTTTATTTTATCTTGTCTCTATTTATTTATGCATCTACTAACTGTAAAAATTCTCCCAGGTCAGATCTATTTCCACGTGAATTTGTGGATGAGCTCGCAAAATTGCAGGTATTTCTTCTGTCATTTTCAGGATCATCATCATAGACATTTCCTATTTTTTGTTAATAAACTAAAAGCAAGAGTTTTACTTAAGAACAATATAACATTGTACAGGACATGGTTCCTGCCTTCTCTCCTAAGAAAGCAAGAAAATTTATTGAGAGCGAACTAGGAGCTCCCATTGACATGTTATTTAAAGAGTTTGATGATCGACCAATTGCTGCTGCTAGTCTCGGTCAGGTGTTTGATTCTACTCCTGTAGATTTGATTTATATTTTCCTTAAATTGAAAAATTGACTTACACTTTTAAATTACTGTTGTTATTAATATGGTAACATCAATTCCGGAGACACATATTTGTGGGTTCATCGTGCTATTCTGCATAATGGAGAAAAAGTAGTCGTCAAAGTTCAAAGGCCAGGTCTGAAGAAGCTTTTCGACATTGATTTGAGTAAGTTGATGAGTTGTTTGATTATGTCTTGCTTGATTCAATCTTGTCTTCATCTGTTCGTTGTTCATGTTTAGGTTTCCAAATTATGTGTCGTTTGCTTGAGTCAGTGCTTTGAGTATTTTTTTCACCATTTTTAATCGGTTCAAAATCATTGTTTGAGTCATGTTAATTTTTTTTTAATCGAAATCTTGTTTTGTCAAGTTTTGTTCATTGCTTATTTTGTCAGAAAAATCCAAAGTGTGCCTCTGATTTGACCTGGTTTATGTGATTATCTGTTTGAATGTTCAAGTGCATTCCGTATGAGCTATGATAAGCCAATTTGGGAGCTCGGATGCAGTCATTGAACAACAAATTCACTGTGTATAGTCTGCTGTGAAATTTTGGTTTAATAATCTGTTTGAAGCTAAAATCTGAAGCTGTTTGGTGTTTAATTTCTGAGTTGAAATGCTTAGATGATTAGTAACAACGTGCAAGCCAGATAAGCAATGACATGCTAGGCATGAGCTTGGTTGCAATTGTGAAAATTCCAGCAGAAACAATTTCAGCCAGTTGATTTGTTTTTTTTTTTTAAATTTGTGTGGCATTTAGATCTTAGCTGAACATCTTGCATCCATTTCTAGTGTCTTTCTCAAGTCATATTTGTTGTTTCTGAGTGCCACTTAGTGTCCAAAACTCATTTGGTTCGTGATAGCTAGAATTGGTTGGTGGAAGTTGTCTAAATTGACACATACTTGGGTCTGGATCAGTGAATTTCGGAATCACTGTTACTTAGCATCAATTAAATGTGCATACACGATCATGCCAAACAATTTCAAGTTTTGACAGTTTTGTGTCATTTCAATCTCAAAACCACCAGTTTTAGACTATTTTTTTTTGTTCACAAGTTGCTGGTGTAATTGCCTATTTCTGGAATCTCTTGGTGCATTTGAATTTGTGCAAAATTGCAGCAAAAGCTTGGTTTGTTTGTGATATACATGATAAACAATTCAAAAGAAATATTCATATCATTCTAAAAAAAAAAAAAAAGCTGAAAAGACCAGTGCAAGTTAAAATTTGAAATCTGATGCACCATAATCTGATTTTCTCATAGGCATTTATCAAACAGTTTTGACCTTTCATAAGTTGAATCTGTTTTTGGAATCAATTGCAACTTGTTTTAGGTTTCTTGCTTTCTTAATCTTCTCTAGAGCTTTGTTAGGATTCTGGTTTGAGTGCCAGCTGTTCTTAAATACCTTGTTTCTTGCTTGTCTTGTTGAATGTCCTGGTTTTGTCTTTGTGACTTCTGTTCTGCTGCTTCTTTAATTGAGCTTTTCATTGTTTTTGAAATCTGATTTAGAGTTCTTGAGTAGAGTCTGATCTGTTCTTATCTCCATTGCCTTGTGCTTGACTGTTTGAGTGGTTGATTTGTTTTGTCCATCACCTTTACCTTAGCCTTACCCATTTCCCTAATTGAGAAATCTGATTCTATTCTAGTTTTTGGGATTTGAAAGAAGGTAAGTGTGAATGATAGCATCCTAGGTGGTGGTGATCCACAAGATTCTCTGGCTTAGACTGAAAGTTCTCTTTTCGACATTGATTTGAGTAAGTTGAGCTCATTTTGTTTCTGCCATTAACAACACTTCTTTGTTTCGAGAAACACTAAGCTGAAGAAGGGTATTTATGGTTGCAGCATACATAGAGTTTAAGGATTACAATTATAGTGAATGGTTTTTTTGTTTGTTATTCTCACATGTTTGCTTGCTCTATCCAGAAAACTTAAAGCTGATCGCAGAATATTTCAGAGAAATGAAACTTTTGGGGGTCCACTTAGAGATTGGATTGGAATATATGAAGAGTGTGCAACGTAAGTAATAAGCTTGGAAGTATATCGTTATGGAGATTTCATGAAGTAAAGCATATGTTAAATTATGTTCATTGCATATCAGTAATTTCACCTTCTATTATTCCAACGATTTCTACAATTTACAGTGTTTCACATTCTACTTTGCAGTATTCTGTATCAAGAAATTGACTATATAAATGAAGGAAAGAATGCTGACAGATTCCGGCGAGATTTTAGAAACATAAAGTGGGTTCGAATACCTGTAAGTTTCTTGCTGCAGCACTAACATAACATCCAATTCCAACCTGTGTCTAACAATTCTATTTTACTTTTATTGTAGTTGGTATATTGGGATTATAGTGCCTTAAAGGTGTTGACCATGGAGTATGTTCCAGGTTTTCCTCTTCACTTATGCCTATGAACTTTATTTAGCAAAAAGGAATTTGAGATTGCCATAACCTTTCACTGATAAACTTTTCTATCCATATATAATACTAAACCAGAAACAATGATGCAAGTTATGCAACGCCTTATAGAGCTGGGAGCACTCCAACCTACTGGGGATCTGTTTTCAGTAAGAATGAAAACTATTTGCAATTCAAATATTCTCATTCTTGTCTTCACTCTTGGCTTCTTAGATGATAAATTTACGTTCCAGGTGAGGAGATCTGTACAGTTTTTCCTTGACCATTTGCAAAGCCAGGCACCAGATCAGCAGCAGACCCTTTCTGCAATCGGGGAGGTTGGTCAACACTGTTACATTAGATCAGTGAATTCATAATATTTTTGTTGTTTGTTTCAATGGAGTGGAACCATGGATAAGCTGAAGATGGATCATTTTGTTTTTCACTTGGTTACTACAAATTATCTGCAGAATCTTCAGTCCACAATTTATTATTCAATGCTTTCTGTGTCAGGATTTATTTGCAATAGCACAAGACCAGCCATTCCGTTTTCCATCTACCTTTGCCTTTGTTCTCAGGCCTTTTTCAACACTTGAAGGTATGCATCTTCCCAATTGGCAAATTCTCCTACAAAAAATTTGAACATGTCCCAGTTTTATTATTAGTTTCACATTGGTATATAAATTATAATATGGTAACATCATCCTTTCTGGTGAAAAAATTAACTTCTTTAAAATGAAATAAAAGCAAGTTTCAGTAATGATTCTTTTATTTTTCTGATAGGCATAGGTTACACACTCAATCCAAATTTCTCCTTTGCAAGGATTGCTGCACCCTATGCACAGGTTCAGAGTTTAGATAGTCCATGAACAATTATAGTTCCCATACTGCATTAAAATACAGTGCTCATACTTTCTTACTACGTTACAGGAACTTTTAGATATGAGGCAAAAACAGATTACACCACCACAGCTTGTGGAGGAGATAAGAAAGCAAGCAGATGATGTACCACACACACCTCTTCCTTGAACTATTTTTGTTTTTGTTTTTCTTTATGATGTTTTTTTACATCTATTTGATGTGAAGCATATACTTATGGCATTGTTCAATGTGATGATCCATTTGAATCGATAACTCTGGTGTAATGCTTTTAGGCCAGATCCTACACCATGTCAATGCCATATAGAGTTCAAAGAATAGAAGAGTTTACAAAGCAACTTGAAGTAGGGGATCTAAAACTTCGAGTACAAGTTCTCGAGGTCAGTTTATTCATTTCTTTTGTTGAATTATTTATTTGATCTTTATAGTTTTTCTCATTTTAAACTGACTTATGTCACAAAGTGTAAAGATTAAAATTTCAAGAAAGGAATAATTGTAATTAGGAGGTGATTATTCAGAACCCTTTTTTGTAAAATTGAGATTAATGAAGTTAATTTGGCCATTTTTCTGCATTATTGTTAGAAAGTTATCGTGATTGTGGCCATCCCTAAACTGCATTAGACTTTTGGTCCGTCCCTTTGGATGTTTTCTTATTTGTAGCCTCAACGTGGTGTTACAGCAATTGAATGGGGAGTCCTGGATGCTGCAGCAAGGTGCTTGGAGAGTGCAGAACCAGCTGCTAGCCTTCAAAGCAGCCATGGATACACTGCTGAAGAGAGTGGCTGAGCACAATAGACTAAAACCAATAAGCCAATTCTCTTCCTTTTTCTCCAATTATAGTTATAGGTTTTTTCTGATAGTTAGAGTAGTCCTAGTAAGTATAGTAAATAGTAGAGTACAACATATGATGTTTTATATAAAAATAAAAAGAATCAATTTTGATCTATGGCCAATTTGAACAAATTTTCTTTCTTTTTAGCTTTGTAGTTTTAGCTTTAGGTCTTGCTTCTGTTCTTTCTCAATTCTTATTCTTTTTGTGTTTTGCAGTTTCTGTTTTGTACATATTTGATGCTCAATTTTAATCTTTTTCAGTTCTGTTTTGTATAAAGTTGTGGCTGTTTGTTATGATGTACATGTATACTTTGTGTTCAAGTGTGATTAGCTTTTCAGTTCTGATTTGTACAATTCTTGTTCTTCAAATTCTGTTTTTGTGTAAATTTGTGGTTGATTGATCTGTATATATGTTTGTGCTGTTGAGGAGCCTTACTCACTCACACATTAAGGACAATGTGCCTCTTAAGTGTGGGGGTGAGAAGGTATAGGTTCAATTTTTTTGTTTTTCCTCTGATATAGCTATGTTAGCATGTGTTTTTGTAGTAGAAATTAGAGGTAATTTTTTTTCTGGCTTGTGTTCATTTTAGGTCTGTATGTGTTTGTAAATATTTAGCTCATAGGTAGTGTAAATAGCTATATTGTTTCAGTTTGTAAATAGTTAGTTTTTGATGCTTGTATAATCTGTTTTAGGTTGTAGACTAGACTTTGTTTTTTTAGAATTCGTAGTTGCTTATAAAAATTTGGTTTAAATGGTTATTTCGTTCCCCAGTTTAGAGGTAATGTTCAGTTTAGTGCCCGGTTTTAAAAACGCATCTATTTGGTTTCAATGTGGCATAAATTGTATCAATCACATCCCTTTCGTTAAATTGATGGAAACGGAGTTAACTCTGTGCTGATGTGTCTATCAAATATTCACTTTTTCTTCTCTCTTCTGATTTCCTGCAACGCGTAGCTTTTCCTCTCTCTTTTGTATCTTTAGCAATTTTTTTTTCTCTCTCTACCATCGAGAGAAGGGTGAGATTGGTTAAGGGTTCGAACCTTAGCATAGCCATCTTCATGTCCAGCAGGAGTAACGATTCTCAACTCTACCACATACTCATGAACTGTGCTTCCTTTGCCCCACAATGTGCTTCCATGAGCACATGTTCCCATCATTCTACCAATTGTTAAACCTCACCAGTACGACGCATAAGGCAAGGCCAAATCATTCTCTCCGGCCGTCGTGATGATCTGTCTCAACGACACGCCACTCTGCACTGTCACTGACCTTCCCTTCGCGTCGATGTTCAAATTTCCAATTTCAATACACTTCAGGAGGTGCGTGGAAAGGTCCACGAGTGATTTTGCGCCTTCCAAACGAGAATTCCAACGTCTTCATCGGTCGTGATGGAGGTGAGGCAATATAGTTCAGGATCATCTTCCATAGGCGCGTGGAGAGGTCCACAAGTGATGTGGAGTGTTCCGAACGATAATGTCAGCGTCGTCGTCGACGGAGTAGAGAGATTTTTCGTGGGGCACGTGACGGTGTACCTCCCGTATTTGTGCATCAGATGTAGCTTCGACGACGCCGGCGCAAAGGGCTCGCCCCGTGAATCGGTGTTTCGTGAACGCAGCGACAAATGAACTGTGTCGGGGTAGCTCATGTGCGGCGGCAAAGGTGACAGTGCAGTCAAAGTGATTGGCGGTTTAATCTCATGATGAGATTGAGAGAAAGAGGGATCAATCCCCTCTTTGTAATGATCTTATAGCAGCGCCCACGACACGTAAAGGGTGATGGACATATATGTTTGTTGATTTTAGAACAGGAAGATTTTGGAGTCAGATATGGTGACTCCACAGGAAAGGAAAAAGGCTGAGGAAGTGGAGGAGCATCTTGTCGAATCTGATACCACAAATAAGCTCTTTTGTTATTGTGATCAGTGCCAGAATGAATGGTGTCCCGGCGGTAAGACTGTGATCGTCATCTACAGAGATAAAGGTTTTATATTTGGATTTTGTGAATTCCTCTACTTTGAAGCGCTGCTTGTGAAAGGCAACCAAAGAAACAAAATAAAATTCAAAGAAAGGGATTTGACCGTGAGAGAAAAAGCTGCGGCATTTCAGGAAAAAGCACATGAGAGAGAAAAAAAAGTAAAGATTCCTTTGCCACGTCAGCTGAGAGTTAACTCTGTTTCTGCCCATTTAACGGAAGGGACTCAATTCATACAATTTTGACAACTTTAAGACCTAATGTCTATATTTTTAAAACTGGGTATTAAACTGAAAATTACCACTAAACATAGGGACCAAACAAGTATTTAAACCTAAAAATTTTCTTTTATCTCTGATCCTGTTTTAGCTTCTTTAAGTGTTGTTTCACGTGTTAGTAATTCTGTTTTGGTTTTCTTAATTATTGTTTTAAGCATTAGTAATTGTTTAGTTTTCATATCTTGTTTTAGTCTTTGTAAATATGCATTTGCTTTAGAATTCTTTCTTTTATATGATCTGTTTAGGCTGCTATTAGGAATATTATAGCATCTTTACTTTTTGTAGTTTCTAGGTTGTTAAGGTTAGATTTCTTTTAGATTGTTTCTTTAAATAAAACTGATTGTAAAATTTTTCTGACTTTATTTCCCTGTTTTAGATTATCACATTAGGTTTGGTTCTATGTCCTTCAAGCTGGTATATAGGTTATATTATTCATTATGAGATTTCATGCTATAAACTTTGTTAATAAAATACTGTGTAGGATTATGGCAAGTGTCCAATTACTGGTGAACCACTTACTATGGATGACATTGTACCAATCAAGAGAGGGAAGGTATGGTGGTATTCTTCTAATATTGAGTGTGGATTTTGTACTAAGACTAAGCCCTCTTGTTGTGCTTTGCTTTTCAAAGAGTTGCAGTGTATTGGTCAACTCAGATGGGCCTGTCTCTTAATATTGGTTGGTTTAACTTGTCAATGTTGGTCAAGTTTTGTGTCTTGAATAAAGCAGTCTTGACAACTGATCATTCTTGTGCTACAACTGATCATTCTTGTGCTGCAGATGTCTCAGCTAGGGCATTTTATGAGGCCATTCCTATCCTTGACTTCATTTTGAAGAATTTTAGACTCGATCTTCGCAGGCCTTTGCCCAATCAGGACCGAATTAAGGTATTGTGCTGGAAATTTGTGTCGTTCTTTATTCTTATTGAGTTACATTTTTCTCATAAATGCATACCAATGAGATTTTTGTATTGTGCTCGATGATTGTGTGGTTTTTTTATTCTTATTCTAGTGTTTTGTTCCATTTTCAAGTAAATATGTTTTTGAGTAGGAGAAAGCAAGTGTAACCTTGGTGATGCAAACTTGGGCTAAGCGAGGAGCAAATCCGATAAGCCATTTCTTTCCCTTTCTCTTAAATAGTAGTAGTTATAGGTTCTTTATGATAGTTAATATATTCTTAGTAAGTATATTAAACAGTAGAGTAGAACATATGTTGTTTTCTATAAAAATAAAGAAGGTCAATTTTGATTTGTGGCCAATCTGAACAAGTTCTTTTGTTTTTTAGTTTTGTAATTTTAGTTTTAATCTTTGTTTTTGTTCTTCTTCAATTCTGTCTATCTTTGTGTTTTTCAGTTTCTGTTGTGTACAAATTTGTTGCTGTTCGATATGTACCTATGTGTTTGTGTTGTTACAAAGCCTTCCTGTGAGGGCAATGTGCCTCTTAAGTGTGGGGTGATAGGGTATAGTTAAATTTTTGCTTTTGTTTTGATCCAACTGTTTTTAGTACGTGCTTTTGTAGTAAAAATAGATTAAATTTTTTTGCTTAGTTGATTTTCTTTTTAGTTTAGGACTAATTGAGTTGTAAATATTAGCTTATAGGGTAGCATAAATAGTCATACCTTGTTTCAGTTTATAAATCTTTAGTTTTAGTTTGTAAATACTTACTTAGTCTTTGATGCTTTCAGAATCTGTTTTAAGATGTAGGATTAGGCTTTATTTTTATTACTGTTTGGGATTTTCTTAAGCTTTTTTTTTCTTAAATAGAAGTATGTTTTAGTTTAACTAGGTTCATAGTTACTTCTTTGCTTATTTTCTTTTCATTTTATTGTTTTATCTCGTAGAACTTTGGTTTAAGAGATTTTTTAGCGTTTAGAAGAGCTTATTGTTGTATAGTATAGGAGAGCTTATTGTTGTATAGGTTGTACATAGTTTTGGTCATGCTGTTAGACATTTTTAGGTTCTGTTAGGCTCTATTTCATACTTTTCTTAATTTCTTGCTGATTTAACTCATTTCACAGTTTCATTTCCTTTAATTAGAACGATTAATGTAGTTTTCTTCTTTAAATTCAAGTAGATGTAGTCCTAACATTGTTTTTGCATCTTAGTTTAGTCCAATTAAGCAATTTTGAATAATAGAGGGTAGCAAGTCAGATTTTGGGCCCATTTCTTGTTTTCTTGAGTAATTACATGCATGCTTAGCTTTAATTCTGATTTTTCATTGATGCTTTGTGATGAACTTGCTCTTGGGAGACTTCAGACATGTTTTAAGCCTTCTTTCTTTTCATCCATAACCAAATTATCTTACCCATTGTTTCTATCCATTGCACCTTATTTTGAGCTTTAGCCATTTTCTTTGTTTCCATTCATTACAAGCCATTTTTCCTTACCAAATACCTAACCTTTAGAGAGTTGTGAGAGGTAGGGAGGATATAGGAACTTAGTGAGTGCAATAGAAAAGTAAGGTCAGGGGTGAAAAAGAAAGAAAAAGAAGTTGAAGAATCTGGTTATGTTGAAAAAAAAAGAACAGGTCTGGAAAAAGAGAAAAATACTGAGAAAAATGCAAAAGAAGACCTGAACAGAGTTTATAAACCAAAGAGGACCTACATTTTAGGATGTCTTCCTAACGACATGGCTTAGTTTAGGATGTTAGCCTACTTTTTATTGACTTTCCTATCATTCTTGAAGGGTACCAGTCCGGTAGACGATGCCTTTCAACTGTTTCTTGATTCTTTGAGGCAAAGCTCCATCTGTGGAGGCTGGACTTATCCATCTTTAAAACATTTGTTTTTCTTTCTTTCTAGCCTCACTAGGTCCATCCTATCACTATGTTATAGTATTATGGTGGCACTGTAATGATTATTCAATAAAGATTGTTTGAAGCTGGAAATCAAAGCTTGTGCCCGAGAATCTCATTCTTTTCATAATTAACAACTGTTCAACCTTTTTTTGTTCTTTTCTTGTATGAAAATTTCAGTTTCACCAAAAGTATAGCTCACTAGATAAACTTTGGTCATGGACTTGTCTATTTAATGATTTGGGATATTTGGCATGGCCTTTAATTTACATATATAACATGATTTTTGTTTGATGTGCAGATTTATTTCACATCAAATGTTTTCTTCTGAGTACAGGTTGGAGTGCAAAACTGTGAAGAGGAAAAGGGTTTTTGCCACCTTAAAGGTTTTGGGAACAGTACTTGAGCAGTTGAGTGACGAAATTCCTGATTTGTGTTCATGCTTTCTTGGTACTCTTTATAAACTACCATTTTCATGCTTTTGTTTACTTTTATGGATCATCTTTCTTAGGTTTCTTTGTTGTTTATCGTGCTACTGAGTTGTTTGCAATTTTGAGATATTTCTCTTTTTGGTCGATTTTTTTTTTTACTTCTTTGTAAACTCAGTTCTATACATAAAGTGAAATTAATAGTAAATTGTTTGAGACAGATCCTTTGGCAGAACTTGTTTGTGGACTTTCTATTTTGCTTAACTTTGTATTAGAATTTATGATATTGTTTCCTCCTTAGTTGCGTTGTTTTTTTTAATTTGTTTTCTCACCTGCCTTCTTTTTAATTTGTATCCCTTGCCTGATATTCTTGCTGTTATACCTGATTGTTGTGAAATGTTGGATTTAGTATTTTCTGTAGAACACGTGGATATTCCTGGTATTGCTCATGATGTGTGCACTGAACTTGACAATAAGTTTGATGATAGCTTTATGGACTGTGTGGACTTAACTATGGATTCTGCTGTTATTGGTGAGGATGAGCCAACACAGGTGTATTTTAAACCTTGAAATTCTGGTTTCCTTATCTGAGCTTCCTTTTCAGTATAACTCAATTGATTGCCTGTGCATAGATCCTTTAGAACCTGTTGCTAACTAGACATGTCATTCTAATCCTAAGACTAGACCCTAATTTTTCAGCCCACACGTTAGGGGGCTTTTCCAAAGCCCCTGACCCAGGAGCCCCATGAAGTGGGTTAAGATAGGAGTAGGGCTGGGGTTATGTCCATTGGCCCCAGATGAAAATTTTCGTGCCTGATTTTCACTCAACTACTTGTTCTTCTCCTCTTTGCACTTCTTTTTTCTTTGTCATCTTCCCTTTGGATCTCGCCGACAACCTCATCACCGCCCGCACGACTCTCCGTCGACCTCTTCCGATTTCTTCCTCTTCGATGTATCTTCCAGTTTGTAACTCGATTATTTTCAAGTGTGAATACAAAATAAGGTAATAATTACTCCTTGATTATTAACATTGACTTATTTTTGGTACATTGTATTATAAGACCAGCTGTTATTGAAATGACCATTAAGAAAGTCTTCTTAGCCAAATTTGAATTACTAGCCCTTGAGATGGTACTGACATTGGATCCCTACTGAAGAAATTGTCTGAACATAGCTTCCAACTGCATCAGTAGCCTTTCTGAAGCCACCAAAAATAGGAGGAAACATTCTAAGAGTTTCCATTGCTACTCTCCATGTGTACTTCATCTTTGAAAGGTCTTCCCATGTGAGTGCCTCTCTAGAGGGCTTGCCTTTTGCTATCTCTTCCTGTTCTTCAAGCATGAACCAAATGAGTTTAATTTCTAAGCATTGTCATGTTATTACAGTTAACAAACTCATTATAAATGATGGTTTGTGATTGACTAATTCTAGATTGTTAACGCATATACTGTTTAGTGTAAGAAATCATGACAAGTTTTTCCTGTTTTAATTTATACAAGTACAAGAAGTGATAACTCAACAGTGGTCTTTGTAAAGCCACGAGTGGTTGAAAAGAAGAATCGTGAACGAGGTTAGCTTTTCTTTCAAATATTTCTCCTGCTTTCAGTTTTACTGTGATGTTTTGTAGTTGTGCCATTACCTATACATACTATTTGGTTTGATATTTTGCTAGAATTTCAGGTGGGTAGCAGAAACTTCCGGGTCCCACGAAAACCTTCTTTGCAAATCCAATTGAGGTATACTATCATACAAAATCCGACAACACCATGCAGGATTCCATCACAACTGCTTCTGGGTTCGTACTTGAAGATGTTCCTCATCTATCTGATTACATCCCTCACCTACCCGTAAGGCTCTTAATTCTCCCCATATTCATCCCCAACTAAAAGAACTTGGTTTCTGGTTTGACTGGCGTGTTTGAATTATGACTTTAACTTTTGAGCATTGACAGTGAACAGTTTTTTATGTTGTCAATTAATATCCGTTGGGTATGATTTTTTATATAGTCATTATGAAAAAAAATTATACTGTGAATCAGTTAGAGATCATACTAGATATGATTTTTTAGATAATTAGTATAAAAGTCAACAAATTTGGTGACTTCTGATAAAAGTTATGGATTATTTTACTCTGTGTTTGATTTTTAGCATATCATTCCTTTTTTTAATCATGGAGACATATCCAGACCCGTTACAAGACAATCCTTCCTATTCAGTTGTCGCGTAAGCCAATCTGTAGTAAACATTGAATGGGTGGAATATTCTTTTTTTCTGATTAAGATAACATTCTTTTTTTCTTTTGAATTTATAAGCACCTGGTGTGTTTAGCTAAAAGATGAGCTATATATATTTATAAATTTATTCTTAGTTTTATAGGACTTACATTAATTTTTCATTTATCTATGCAGCTGTGTGCAATAGTTTTTAATTTACTCTACTAGAAAGTTGTCTGCTATTGAGATACCAAAACAAGGGAAACATGCTTAGGTGCTTCATGGTAATGATCGTACATGTATTATATGTTCATCATAATATGCTTGCTGGTGCATTTGCTAATAAGGACTTGATGAGCACTGCAAGAAGCTGGAGTATTCATTGGATGGACCAAGCTGATGGAGGAAAATTATGTTTAACATAACAGCTAAAGAAACTGTTTTGAATTGGCCAAGATCATGGAGTTTCATCGTTGAGAGCTGACATATGTAGAAGTCTTGGTGCTGGAATGTTTGGGAGCTGTTTGGAATTATAGCTGGTTACTTCATTTGGTTAGAGCCCATGTTTCCTTCTCTTAACACTGATGCAGATTTGTGACATCTGGTTGTGCTAATCATTTCCGTTGTACGCTTGCTGTTTTGGTACTTCTAATCATGAAACGATTGAGAGATATTAGAGATTAACTGCATTTGATTATTTTAGAAAATTGGTAAAAAGAAAAGCCCATGAGCTGGCCCTGACCCATAGGACTTTGGGGGCTTTTAGTCCTGTGGGCTTTCTCAATAAAATATTTTTTTGGTCCTGTGGGCTTTTTTGGCCCCAACCCACATTGGTTAGGGCCAGGGCCTATCAAGTGGGCCAATTTGACAGCTCTATTGCTAACACTGCAGTTGTTATTGATTCTAAGGTTCTTAAAGCAGCATTTGAGATTGGACATATTCATACCCCTACTGATTGTTTTGATGTTATGTGTCCAGCCTTTGATTTTATTGAAAATTATTGTGAGTTCATTGTTTACAAAGCTGCAATGTTTGATGATTCACTTATGCATGCTGACTTTGAATTTAGTGATTGGCTTGCAGAATCAGACAAAGAGAATGCTGCAGACACAAAGGCAGCCCTGGTGGAGGAAAAAGAAGGTATTAATGATGCTCAAGAAGTCTGGAATATACTGAATCAGCAACAAATGCATGAGGATCTATGGGTGCTGCAAGAAGGAATTTTGAACGTGCAAAACCTGCAGTCTGCACTGAAAGAAGAGCTGATGCAGCTGCAACAAATGCTTCAGCAGGAGAAAGCCAGTGTAACCTTGGTGAAAATGCACACTTGGGCTGAGCGAGGAGCAAATCCAATAAGCCATTTCTTTCCCTTTCTTTTAAATAGTATAAGTTCTTTATGATAGTTAATGTATTCTTAGTAAGTATAATAAATAATAGAGTGCAAAATATGTTGTTATTTATAAAAATAAAGAAGATCAATTTTAATTTGTGGCCAATCTGAACAAGTTCTTTGTCTTTTTAGTTTTGCAATTTTAGTTTTAATCTTTGTTTCTGTTCTTGTTCAATTCTTGTTATCTGTGTTTTTCAGTTTCTGTTGTGTACAAATTTGTTGTTGTTTGATATGTACTTATGTGTTTGTGTGGTTAGAAAGCCTTCCTCACTCACACATTGAGGGCAACATGCCTCTTAAGTGTGGCGGTGAGAGGGTATAGTTAAATTTTTGCTTTTGCTTTGATCCAACTGGTTTTAGTATGTTCTTTTGTAGTAAAAGTAGGTTAAATTTTTTTGCTGAGTTGATTTTCTTTTTTGTTTAGGACTAATTGAGTTGTAAATATTAGCTTATAGGGTAATATAAATAGTCATATTTAGTTTCAGTTTATAAATCCTTAGTTTTAGTTTGTAAATACTTAGTCTTTGATGCCTTTAGAATCTTTTTTAGGTTGTAGGATTAGGCTTTAATTTTAGTTGCTTGTAGGATTTCTTTTCTTCTATCCCTGTTTCTGTTATAGCTTTTCTAAAGTTCTATTTCATTTTCTTTGTCTTATGTAAATTTTCATTTTCAAGTTCTGTTTTAAGTCTTTTTACATATGCATTTGCTTTAGAATTCTTTCCGTTATAGGTTATATGTTTAGGTTTCTATTAGGAATTCTGTAAGTCCTTTACTTTTCAATCTGTTTTAGATAGTTTCTAGGATGCTTTAGGTTAAATTCTTTCAATTCTTGCTGTAAATAGAAATAATTTTAGTTTCCTTTCATTCCATTTATTTCATTTCCCTGTTTTAGCTTTCATAATAGATTTTGTTCTAAGCCTTTGGTTTCTAAGTTCTGCTTTGGTTTTTAGTAAGATTTTCTTATGACTGTTTAGTATTTTCTTAGGCTTTTTTTTTCTTAAATAGAAGTCTGTTTTAGTTTAGCTAGGTTCATAGTTACCTGTTTGCTTACCTTCTTTTCATTTTACTGTTTTATCTCATAGAACTTTGGTTTTGGAGTTTTTTTAGGTTTTAGTTGAGTCTAGTTAGCTGTTAGACATTTTTAGGTTCTATTAGGCTCTATTTCATACTTTTCTCAATTTTTTGCTGTTTTAACTCATTTCACAGTTTCATTTCCTTTAACTAGAACTGTTAATGTAGTTTTCTCCTTTAAATTCAAGTAGATGTAGTCCTAACATTGTTTTGGCCTATTAGTTCAGTCCAATTAAGCAATTTTTGAATAAAAGAGGGTAACAAGTCAGTTTTAGCAAATTTTTAAACCTGGAGAGATTTTGGGCCCAATTTTTTGTCTTTTTTGAATGATTACATGCATGTTTAGCTTTAATTCTGAATTTGTATTGATTCTCTGTGATGAACTTGGTCTTGGTAGACTTTAGAAATGATTTAGGCATTCTTTGTTATCATCCATAGCCAAATTATCTTACCCAATATAGTTTCTGTTATAAAGTGAAATTAATAGTAAAATATTTGAGACAGATCCTTTGGCACAACTTGTTTGTGGACTTTCTATTTTGCTTAACTTTGCATTAGAATTTATGATATTGTTTCCTCCTTAGTTGTGTTATTTTTTTTAATTTGTTTTCTCACCTGCCTTCTTTTTAATAGTAGATTTGATGTTTTATTAATAACTTAGAAATGCTAAATCTACTATGTGCAAAAGAACATAAATATGAGGCAGAGCAATTGTTATTCAATTAGCGGCATGTTTGTGTTTTATTAATTTATTTGAAGAACATAAATATCTGAGGTAAAGCACTTGTTATTCTATTAGTGGCATGTTTGTGTTTTATTTATTTATTTTAAAATTTACATAAAGCATCAACTCTCTAAATTTATCTCTTTTTCTAGTCTTAGAAGTTTATTTTAGTGCATTTTAGCTTTTTATTCTCTAGAAATATTTCTTTAATTCTAGATTTTTGTAAAAATAGTATTAATTTTGTGTTTGTAGTATAAAAATAGTATTAATTCTCTAGAAATTTTAGCTATGCATCATACAAACACACTTACTGATGGGTGTTCTGATTTTCATGCATTAATTTCTGATGATCTGCTTCACGATTTGTTGGGTGAATCTGATTTCACTTTTGACATATCTGTATTATTTAATGATTAAATCATGCATGCTGCTTTTGATGTTGCAGATGATCAACTTAGGGCTGTCACTAATATTGAGGGTGCTGTAGACATTAAAGATACAAAACTAGTCTTGGTGGAGGTAGGAAATGGTGGCAACACTGTTATGAGAACTTGGAATATTAAGAATCAGGAACTCTGGTTGCTGCAGCAAGGTGTCTTGAATGTGCAGAATCGAAAGCCAGTTCTGAAGGGAAAGCTATTGTTGCTGAAAGGGAGAGCTGAGAAAGAGCAATTCAATACAACCTTGGAAACAATGCATACCTGGGCACAACATGGAGAAAAACAGATAAGCTCGGTCTTTTCATTTCTTTTTAATTGTAGTTATAGATTTTTGTTAGTAACGTACATAGCTTTAACTAGCATAGTAAATAATAGGATAGATAATATGCTGTTTTTCATAAAAATAGAAAGAATTAATTTTGATCTATGGCCAATTTAAACAGATTTTCTTTCTCTTAGCTTTGTAGTTTAGTTTAGTTTTTCAGTTCTGTTATATTCATTTCTTTTGTTCTTTTAATTTTGTTTTGTATAAATCTCTGTGTTGTTTGTCTTGTACATACCTTTTGATATGTGTCTGTTCGTGTGTGTAATATGTGTGTGTTTGTGTTTTTGAGTATTTGTTTTTTTGTTTGGGTGCATATGTGCTTGTGTAACTTATGTGTGTGTGTGTGTATGTGTGCTTGTGTAACTTATGTGTGTGAATGCGTGTGTGTGTTTGTGTTGGTGTGTGCTTGTGTGTGTGTAACTTATATGTGTGTGTGCGTGTTTGTTTGTGTGTGTGCGTGTCCGTGTGTGTTTCTTTGTTTGTGCGTGTTAGTTTTGTTGTGTTTGTTTCTTTGTGTCTATGTGTGAGTAAGACTGTGTATGTGTTTTTGTTTGTGTCTGTTTGGTTGTTCTTTTTCTCTAGATAAATGAAAGACTAATGAGAAATTCATATTCCATATTGTTTGTTAATTTGGTTTGATGTTAATTTAATATAGATTATAGAGAAACTCTTGTTTCATAAAGATATCAACTTTCCAGTTTCTAGATGAATGAATTTGTTTTGTTATTTAATTGCTTGCTTCGTGTAATTATATTTTGTATCAGGTCTCCCTTGGAAATAATGCATACCTAGGCAGAGCATGGAGAAAAACAGATAAGCTCATTCTTTTCATTTCCTTTTAATTGTAGTTATAGATTTTTATTAGTAATGTACATAACTTTAACTAACATAGTAAATAGTAGGATAGATAATATGCTTTTTATCATAAAAATAAAAAGAATTAATTTTGATCTATGACCAATTTAATCTGATTTTGCTTTATTTTATCTTGTCTCTATTTATTTTGCAGGTATTTCTTCTGTCATTTTCAGGATCATCATCATAGACATTTCCTATTTTTTGTTAATAAACTAAAAGCAAGAGTTTTACTTAATAACAATACAACATTGTACAGGACATGGTTCCTGCCTTCTCTCCTAAGAAAGCAAGAAAATTTATTGAGAGCGAACTAGGAGCTCCCATTGACATGTTATTTAAAGAGTTTGAAGATCGACCAATTGCTGCTACTAGTCTCGGTCAGGTGTTTGATTCTACTCCTGCAGATTTATATTTTCCTTAAATTGAAAAATTGACTTACACTTTTAAATTACTGTTGTTATTAATATGGTAACATCAATTCCGGGGACACAATTTCAGCAGTTGACCGATCTGCACTATCTTAGTTTGAGTCAGTTGATTTGTTTTTTTTTTTAAATCTGTTTGGCATTTAGATCTTAGCTGAACATCTTGCATCCATTTCTAGTGTCTTTCTCAAGTCATATTTGTTGTTTCTGAGTGCCACTTAGTGTCCAAAACTCATTTGGTTCGTGATAGCTAGAATTGGTTGGTGGAAGTTGTCTAAATTGACACATACTTGGGTCTGGATCAGTGAATTTCGGAATCACTGTTACTTAGCATCAATTAAATGTGCATACACGATCATGCCAAACAATTTCAAGTTTTGACAGTTTTGTGTCATTTCAATCTCAAAACCACCAGTTTTAGACTATTTTTTTTTTGTTCACAAGTTGCTGGTGTAATTGCCTATTTCTGGAATCTCTTGGTGCATTTGAATTTGTGCAAAATTGCAGCAAAAGCTTGGTTTGTTTGTGATATACATGATAAACAATTCAAAAGAAATATTCATATCATTCTAAAAAAAAAAAAAAAGCTGAAAAGACCAGTGCAAGTTAAAATTTGAAATCTGATGCACCATAATCTGATTTTCTCATAGGCATTTATCAAACAGTTTTGACCTTTCATAAGTTGAATCTGTTTTTGGAATCAATTGCAACTTGTTTTAGGTTTCTTGCTTTCTTAATCTTCTCTAGAGCTTTGTTAGGATTCTGTTTTGAGTGCCAGCTGTTCTTAAATACCTTGTTTCTTGCTTGTCTTGTTGAATGTCCTGGTTTTGTCTTCAATACATGTGACTTCTGTTCTGCTGCTTCTTTAATTGAGCTTTTCATTGTTTTTGAAATCTGATTTAGAGTTCTTGAGTAGAGTCTGATCTGTTCTTATCTCCATTGCCTTGGGCTTGACTGTTTGAGTGGTTGATTTGTTTTGTCCATCACCTTTACCTTAGCCTAACCCATTTCCCTGATTGAGAAATCTGATTCTATTCCAGTTTTTGGGATTTGAAAGAAGGTAAGTGTGAATGATAGCATCCTAGGTGGTGGTGATCCACAAGATTCTCTGGCTTAGACTGAAAGTTCTCTTTTAAACCTACGCTTTGAGTGTGTTAAGCTGCTAAAAGAGAGCCCTGAGTTGTGAGAGTCTTGTGAGGCTGATTTGGCCTATTTCCTTGGCAAAGGGAGAGAGATTTTAGTTCAACTAATTGGCTGACTGCTCATTGTGCAGATTGCTTAAGCTGGAAGTGCAACCAAGATAAACAAAAGAGAAAATTGCCACTGCATTTACTTCAGATTTTAAAATTGTTTACTGATACTGCAGTCATTTCCAAATTTATAAATCTGTTTGCTGATTTATGTGCAGATGTCAGTTAGTTCAATTTGATTGTTGGTTGCCATTTAGTTTCATCCGACTTAGACTGCCATATCTAATTCAGTGACTAAGGCATTTCATTTCCAATTTTGGTTGCATAATTGAATGAATTAGATGACTAGGGTCTGTGCTGCGTAAAGGAATATCTAATCTGAATCTGGTTCAATATCCATGTCCATGTGCATGTTTTACTGGCTTTGGGTTTAATTGGGAGCCTAAACAGCTGAGTTTTATTGTACAGCTTTCCATTCTGTTTAGGTTGATTGATTAAGCTCAGTTGATGAGTTTCTGCATTACTTCACGTCATTCTTTGTTCCTTGTTTAGATTATCTTAGTCCATTAAAGTCTGAATTGATTAGATCATTGTTTGACAGATTAATAATGCATCCAGTTTATCATTGCATAAAAAAGCTATTTTTGTGTGATATAATTAATGGAATGAGCTGAAATAGATACTTCACCCTGTTTGGTCATGATCTAAACATTTCTAAGTCTGGTTGTGATTGTTCCTTTTACTCACACATTGAACTTGCTAACACTGTATGCGTGCTGGAATTGTTGTGATTTTGTGAGTACAGAACTTAGCTGTTTGTTAGTTTAGCTTGAACAGAATTTTACTGAGAAAACAGCAGCCTGAACACCTTATATGGAAGTTCTGAATTGAAGGGAGTCTTTTATCCTAAAATTGCTTCTGTTTGGCTGCGATTAATTGAATTGATTAGACTGCTGATTTCTGGAATTAAATTTATCTTGTACAGCTTTGACCTGATTGGAATTACACAGTTAGAAACAACCATTTGATTAGGGGAGTGAATTTGTTTAATTACCTCCATTTTGCAAATTGTTTCTGATAATTTTAAGCATTGTATGCTCTGCTGAGTTGATTTAAATATCTGTGCAGGTTTGGATTAATGAGAAATATAAAGCTAGTGCCATCTTACAATTTGAAGAGCAATAAGGATTTTTAGCTGCATCAAGTGTACAAGCCTAAGACAGGGAAGTGCTTATTACCATATAAATCTTTTGTGCAATCTATTTGGATAAAGAGGTAAGTGACAGCAACTTGATTATATATGTTGCAGGATGGACCAGATCTGGATACGTGATTGTTTCTGCTGCGTTTGACACGGTTTTTTTATCAAGGGTTCGTACAGCAGTGGGCTGTAGCAGTAGTGTACCAGCAGCGGGCTATAGCAGCATTTGGGCCGTAGCATAGGATTACAATTTCTTTTTTTTTTGTTTGTAATTGTATTTGTTTTGATAATCTGATTTGTAATGGGTTTGTTAGCCCACTGTTAGCAGCTTTAGATTTGTTTTGTAAGAGGCCATTTGTAAAGTCCAAGTAGATTGGAAGAGTCTATGGTACTCTTTCCAACTCTTGGCAACTTTGATTGCTTTTTTTAAAGTCCAAGTAGATTGGAAGAGTTTATGGTGCTCTTTCCAACTCTTAGGCAACTTTGATTGCTTTCTTTAAAATTGACATAGCTAGACAGGTGAGTGTGTCTTGTTAGCCAAAGCTACAAGCCTCCACCATAAGAGTAGACTTTAATATTGATTGTTTGATTTGTGTTTCGCCTAGGGGCGTAGGGTTTATTATTATTAGAGTTCGTTTAGAGTTTGCATGTCTTTTATTGTCTTTGATTGTCTTGATTGTTTGAAGTTGTGTCCTTTGATTTTAAAAGTGATTTTATTTTAAAGGGTAATTAGTAAGTAGTTTAAGACATATCTTGTTAAGACAAGACTTGGTATTTAAGCAACTCTTGTGGTTCATTTCTCTTATTTGGGATTTGTTTAAAGTGAAAGCTTTTAATCCTTTAGATTAAGAAAACTTTTAGAAGCAAAGATGTCTTGTTATTCATCTAGGTCGTTTAGTTCATATAGGTCATCTAGGAACTTTAATTTTGATCAGCCCATTGGTCTTAAAGAAATTAAAAGAGAATATGATAAAGCTAGAAGGAAATTTGTTCATTTCATGAGTTTGATAGGATTGAGAATACTTTGTATAAAAAAGCTAGGAAAGATATTCCAGCATTAACCTACCTAGCTTGGGAAAGGGAAATTGATGATATGCATTTCTTTATGGTTAGAAGAAGTAAATCTGAATCCTATTATTTTAGAAATTGTGAATCTTATATCATTAGTCTTTACACTTCTAGATTTGAAAAGCATGCAAAAGAGTGGTGGGATGAAAGACAATATAGGGAGAAAATCTCTAATTCGTGATTGGAAAGAATTGAAAGGTTGTTTGAGAAGAAAGTTTGTGCTTCTAGAGATTCAAAGAAATTTTGATCTTATGAAAGAGCTTATTAGAGAAGGAAAGTCATTTATTCAAAATTTAAGTGGATTCTCTCATAGAGAAAGTGAGCTTTTAGAAAAACTTAAGAGACAATGGGAAGAAGCAAATATAGGATTGAGAGATTAAAAAGAGAAAAACAAGAGCAAGAAGAAAGAGAGAGAAGAAAAGAAGAGGAAAGAGAAGAAGAAAGAGAAGAGGAAGAAAGAGAGAGAAGAGAAGAAGAGAAAATAAGAGAGAAAGAGAGAAAAGAAGAGGAAGAGAAGGAAGAAATTGAAAGGGAAGAAATGGAAGAAAAGAAGAAAGAGTAATTGAGGGCAACTTCTTCTTTACTCATAATAGAATCCAAACTTTTAAGGGGACGTTTTCTAACCTTTCATTTTTTTTTCATTTGTTATTGAATGTTCCATATTTATCTTTTCTTTCTAAGAAATTGCCATTAAATGTTTTCAAAAATTGAAACTTTTAAAACATGGCAATCAAAAACCTAGTTAGAGTTATCTTTTTGGTTATCATTAACTCAAGACAAAAAAAAATTTTCAAATGAACTAAGGTTTTTTTGTAATCATAATATTGAAAATTTCAAATTTAGGAAACCTTCTTCTACACATAAATATGTATATCTTATTGGGTCAAATAAAGCTAATTAGAGATATGTTTGATGTTAATTGCAGATTAATCTTTGACCCAGAAGGAACTTGTATAGAGTTTACAAAAAATAAGTCCTCATATGAACTTGGCTCCAAACCCAATTTTCTTAGTTTAGTATTTCGTTTATTTTTATTAGACATGTGTAAAATGTGTTAGGCATGTGGGACTTTTAGTCCTATATATAGACATGCCAACACCTCTTGTAATTATATTTGAGATATTGAATTAAATTTTGTGTAGAGAGAACTCCAGAGTTTAATTCCTTGAAAGTCAAGGTTAGAGAATCCCAAAGGATCTCTAGCCATCTTCCATCACATTACCATTTTTCTCATTTTTCTAGATTAGATTTCTCATTCCTCTACCAAAGCACTCTTCACCAATCACTACAGCCTCGTGGTGCGTTTGCTTTCCTTGCAGCCACTTCCTTCTTCATTGCGTCAAAAACCTCATCAATCACATCCTTTCACGCATCCGCTAACATACATCATCACTTTTCTCTAGTCAACATTTGGGAGATTATTTATGCTCTTGCGTTTGTCTTCCACGAGAGCGTTTCCTCCATTGACCTTTTCTCTCACAGATCCATCATCAAGACATCCAACTGAAGCCTTTCTTCCATCTTTCAATCATTCTTCGGCAGATCTAAGCCTCAGCTGTTAAGGTTTCCTAGATCCATCATCTGTTGAGCCTTTTGACCGATTGAAACCTCACTTTATCACCATTTTCACCATTGATCTACATTTTCCACCGATCAGCGACTCCTTCCACTGTTTAATCAAACGTCTTCACCGATTAAACCAGCCTAAATCACGATCTACTGATTAAATTATCTCGAACAACCAAATTTCTTAAAGGGAACTAAAGTTGAAATTAAAGTTGACACACACTAAGCTATCACAATTAAAGAAAGCAAATAAACTAGTTATGAGGCCTAATGATTAAGTTAGAAAACTTTGGTTCCTCCAACCAACTAAAACGAAATTTACTAACAAATAAAGGTTCTTGTTAGGAGATGGGATTGAGCACCAAAGACTCCCTCAAGACACCTAACAAGGCCATGAGTTACAAGAGAAGAAAAAAGAAGAAAGATTACAAAGCCAAAAATTACAACCAATCAAACCAAATCAAAGCTACCTCCCAAGGTGTTTCTCTCCTTTATTTTTGGCTACCACTCTAGACTTCAAGCTCCCTTTGGGTCTCCACCACCTAGAAGGCTACCTCTAAGATACTGGGTCACCTCACAAAGAGAACCTACACCACACAAAGTAACCAAAACCGAAATTGTGCAAGAAGAAACAAGGAATAACAGCAATAAAAGATCCAAAAACAAGAAAGGCTTTGCAAAAGGAATTTAATTATGACAAAACTAAGAAATCCAAGAGGACAAGCAAGAAATTAAAAGATAAGAAACAAAGGTTAGCACTCAAAAGAAATCCTAATGAAAGGTGTAGAATAGATTCACAAAACAAAAACTACTAGAAGAAAAGTGAGTGGTTCTTGTCTTTTGGCAACTTTGAGCAAATGGGGCACTAAGGCCACTCTTTTAACATCATAGCCAAGACTTTTAGCCAATGGAAAGTGAAGATAAAAACCCAAAACATTGATCAAAAAACGTTCCAAAACAGATTACTCAAAAACAATGGTAGTGGTCTAACCACACAATATTTTTCAGCGCTTTTTAGCTCTCTTTTAGTGGTCTTTTGAGGCCTTTTGCTTAAAAGCTTTTAGCAATTCCTTTTCCACTCTTTTAAGGTGCAAAATAATACCACCACACACTTGGAACAGAGGTGATTTATGGGTTTTAAAAGCCACAAAGACAAGAAACACAAAATAGAAGAGAATCCTACTAAAATAAAAAATGGAGTTGAAAACTAGAAACATCAATAGGGATTTTTTTAATAGCTTGCCAATGATCTAATGGCAAGTATGAACCCAAAACATCAAAGATAAGACCCTCAAATGGTTGTATATGGTGCAGTTTTGCAAACTAAGTTAGATATATTTTTTTGATGATTTTTCAAAGTTACTAGAGAAAATTGACAAGAAAAGAAATACACATGACTCTAGACAAACATGGATGGATTAAAAAAATTAAAATGACTCAATCAATGAAATGCACTGAATATAAATCTATAAAAGACCCAACAAAACAGTAAGGAATGACTCAAAAAGAAAAGGCGCAAAACAGTAGCCAAAACTAACAAAACATAACTTGGAAAACGCTAATGTCAGCATTCTGGCAGCATTGACCTTTGATGAGTGTTTTATTCATAATTTTCTCTACAGAAGTCCAAATGAAATGATTTTTTTGTTTGAAACTAGACTCAAAGGGCTTTCTTTTGAGTATTTTTACGTATTTTTTGGACAACTGGGCTAGGTGCAGTTTAAGTTTCAAAATCATCCCAGTTTACTGCCTTAAAAAAATGATAGATGAAAAAAATAACACAAGACAAGTAAGGAAAGCATTAAACAACAAGGAAATAACAAAGGATCAAAACCAAGAAACTTAGCTCTTTGAAGAACCAAGGCTCTTGATACCAAATGATGGCAAAATGCTATACCTAGGACAAGCCAAATCTAGAAGGAAATCAAGCCATAAGTTCATGGATGAAGATTGCGAAATTTGGTGGTGGTGAAAAGTGTTGATAGCTCATGGTTTTGATGAGTTGTATGGTGATGGAAGGTGTGTTTGGTGGTTCTCTAAGAGAGGTTGGGCCAACTCTTGGAGGAAGGTGGCTAGAGGAGGCCACTTGGGTTGCTCTAGCCTAGGGTGACCTTAAAAGAGTAGTATGGAACAAAAATGACAGCATAACTTTACTCTAAATCAAAGGTGATTACATGATGGAGAACACCTCTATTTATAGGCTAAGGTGTCTCAAAATGGGCTGAAACTTTAACCTAAAAGAGCCACCTTGGTTGTCTTGGAGAGCAAGGAGAAATCCTCTCCAATAGGAGGGAGACAAGTGGCAAAAATCCTTTTAAATGAGAAAGTGACATGTGGCTACTACCTATGGAAAAACTCTTCATTCCTAGAGTGACACATGGCCACTAACTAGGAGGAAAACTCTCCAATAGGAAGCTTCCACATGTCTAGGACGAAATTCTTCTCCCTTGTTCTCCAAGCTTAGCCAAAATGTTGACCCCTTGGTCAACAAACCCATTTTGGACATCCAAGCATAGTCAACTTTGGATCTTGACCCTTTGTTGACTTGTTTAGTCAAAATCCTATTCTACTTGGCCCAAAATACAAGGCCCAATTGAAATTCTACACTACTAGGCCCATAATACCAAGCCCAAATAAAATCTAGATTACTTGGCCCATAATACAAAGCCCAATAAAATCTAGACTACTTGGCCCAAAATACAAGGCCCAAAATTATTCTTATTCTACTAAATCTTCATGATGACTTAAGATGGTCCAAGAGAAAGAGTCTAGGCCCATCCTCTATAGATGCCTCCAACTCTTCATGAATGTGCTAGGTCATGACAAGGAGTATGTCATCAGTGGTGGTGGTGGTAGTGGTGGTGGTGGCGGCAGCGGCGGTAGTGGTGGTGGTGTTGGTGGAGGTGGTGGTTGTCGTGGTTGTGGTGGTGGGGGTGGTGGTGGTGATAGTGGCGGTGGTCGCGGTGTCGAGGACGATGGTGGCGGTGGTGGTGGTGATGATGGCGGCAACGTGTTGGTGGTGGTGGTGGTGGTGGTTGTAGTGGTTTTGGTAGTGGGGGCGGCGGTGGCGGCTGTGGTGGTTGTGGTTGTGGTGGTTGTGGTGGTGGCGGTGGCAGCGGTGGCGGAGACGGACCTATATATTCTAGGCTTGTATTCTCTGTTTCTAGTCAAGTTAAATAATATACAAGATCAGTTTTTGTTTATCTTCTTATCTTCTTTTCATATCTTTTTCTGATATGGTATCAAGGGCTAGAATTTGATCCACAATGGTAAATTTAAGCTCCCACCCATCTGCTTCCCAGTTTTTTTCGAATTCCATAGCAGAAAAACTTGATAATTCCAATTACCTCCATTGGAAACAAGTTTAATCTAACATCAAATCCCACCCATCATGCTCTGTGACAATCAAAGTGTTGTTGCCATAGTATATGATCCGTATATGGAGATTGACGTCTTTTCGTGTTTGTGGTCAAGTCCCTCTAATCATTTTGAACTTCATTGACACAAACTCAATGGAAAGGATTTTGCTCGTAAAAATCCCTCACCTTGAGTTTGAGGGGGTAACATTCAGTTACTCAACTGGATGTTAGTTTTCTGTTTTTTGTGTTGTACAAAAGGCTTTAGAGCCTATATATACTAGTAGGCTTGTATTCTCTATTTTTAGTCAAGTGAAACAATATATAAGATCAGTTTTGGATTATCTTCTTATTTTTTTCCTCGTATCTTTTTCTGATATTGTCAAAATTCGTTTTTGTGTAGGAGAAAAAAATTGAATTGTATCAAGCGATTGTAAAGATGGAACAGGATGAAGAAAAGGTGATGAAACTCTGCAGGTACATTTTAATATTACCAGGTTTGTGCATCCATCTTGACAAATTGTGATAAACTTCTGTATCTCATTTATCACCTGAATTTTTAAGGCTCGTGTTGATCGTATCCAAACGGACCTTGATGAGCTGGTGAAATCTCTGAATGAGCGGTGCAAGAAGTATGGATTCCGTGCTAAGCCCACAACATTACTGGAGCTACCCTTTGGTAAATTCAAATTTGTATTTGATTTTATTGTTTTATTATTATCCTTCCAATTGTTCCCAAATCTTTGTCATGTCTATCACTTCATTTTATTGTGTTTAGTGCATTTGTTTAGATATCGGCTTTGCTTTTAATTTGAAGAAGTGGCCTTCAGTTGCTGAACCACTGGTTTTGAATTGGCAATAATTATTTGTGCTAGTGCAACTTGGTACAGGTTGCCTGATCAAGTGGCATTAATATATTCAGTTTATTCAGATTTCATGTGACCTTTTTAACTGATTTTGTTGCACAACTCAGTTTGGACAGATTATAAAATAATTTATACAACGCATGTTTCTTATCATGCATCTTTTCTCATGTACAATTTTTTTATTTTCGAAATCAGTTTTCAATACAGTATCATGATATTTATATAATTATACGGTTCTTTGTAATAGCTACTACTGTACTTGCTATCATATATTGGGTTAATATTGCTATAAACTTTGTTAATAAAATACTGTTTAGGATTATGGCAAGTGTCCAATTACTGGTGAACCACTTACTATGGATGACATTGTACCAATCAAGACAGGGAAGATATGGTGGTATTCTTCTAATATTGAGTGTGGATTTTGTACTAAGACTAAGCCCTCTTGTTGTGCTTTACTTTTCAAGAGTTCACTTGCAGTGTACTGATCAAATCAGGATCATTTGTGCAGATAGTGAAGCCCAGACCTGTCCAGCCTGCTAGCATCCTTGGCATGCTTGGAATGTTCCAAAATGTATGCAAAAACCAAGACTTTAAAAAATTGCCAAATTTTGGCACCAAGCACTAACCTAGCCAAGTCTCACAACCAAACTTGGTTTGCTTGAAAACCAACCAAAATGAGAATTTTCTTGCACCTAGATTTTGACACCAGTCATCATTTGGGGATTTAAAGTGTGCATTGTAGTCCCCAAGTCTCAAAAATGAAGACTTTAAAAAATTTCCAAATCTTGGCACCAAGAACCAACTTAACCAAGTCTCCCCACCAAACTTGGCTTGCTTGAAAACCAACCAAATTGGATAATTTCTTGCACCTATATTTTGACACCAGGCGACAGTTGGGGATACTAAGAGTGCAAATCAGCCCCAAAGTTTAAAAAACAAAGGATTTGAAAAATTCTCAAATCTTGCCATCAAGCATCAACTTAGCCAAGTCTCACCACCAAGCATTGCAGTCCAAGTCTAAAAAAACAAGTCTTTCAAAATTTTTCAAATCTTGGCATCAAGCACCAACTTTGCCAAGTCTCAGCACCAAACTTGGCTTGCTTGAAAACCAGCCAAATTGAAAAATTTCTTGGTCATTTCGGGATTTAAAGAGTGTTTTGCAGTCCCTAAATCTCAAAAATCAACACTTTCAAAAATTGCCAAATCTTGGCACCAAGCACTAACCTAGCCAAGTCTCACAATCAAACTTGGTTTGTTTGAAAACCAATCAAATTGAAAATTTTCTTGCACCTAGATTTTGACACAATCAACATTTGGGGATTTCAAGAGTGCATTGCAGTCCCCAAGTCTCAAAAACCAAGACTTTAAAAAATTTCCAAAATCTTGGCACCAAGCACAAACTTAGCCAAGTCTCATCACTAAACTTGGCTTGCTTGAAAACCAACCAAATTGAAAAATTTCTTGTACCTAGATTTTGAAACTAGTCGACACTTGGGTATACTAAGAGTGCAAATCAGACCCTAAGTTTAAAAAACAAAGGATTTGAAAAATTCTCAAATCTTGGCACCAAGCACCAACTTAGCCAAGTCTCACCACCAAACATGGCGTTCTTGAAAAAAAACCAAATTTAAAAATTTCGTGCGCCTATAGGGGATTTAAAGAGTGCACTGCAGCCTCTAAGTATAAAAAACCAAGTCTTACAAAAATTTCCAAACCTTGGCATCAAGCATCAACTTTGCCATGTCTCAGCACCAAACTTGGCTTGCTTGAAAACCAACCAAATTGAAAATTTTCTTGCACCTATATTTTGACACAATTCGTTATTTCGGGATTTAAAGAGTGCATTGCAGTCCCAAAATCTCAAAAACCAAGACTTTAAAAAATTGCCAAATCTAGGCACCAAGCACTGATCTAGAGAAGTCTCAAAACCAAACTTGGTTTGCTTGAAAACCAACCAAATTGAAAATTTTCTTGCACCTACATTTTGACACCAGCCATCATTTGTGGATTTAAAGAGTGCATTGCAGTCCCTAAGTCTCAAAAATCAAGACTTTAAAAAATTTCCAAAATCTTGGCACGTAGCACCAACTTAGCCAAGTCTCATCACCAAACTTGGCTTGCTTGAAAACCAACCAAATTGAAAATTTTCTTGCACCTAGATTTTGAAACTAGTCGACACTTAGGGAACATAAGAGTGCAAATCAGACCCTATGTTTAAAAATCCAAGGATTTGAAAAATTATCAAATCTTGGCACCAAGGACCAAGTTAGCCAAGTCTCACCACCAAACATGGCATTCTTGAAAAAAACCACATTGAAAAATTTTGTGCACCTATATTTTGACACTATTCGTCATTTGGGGAGTTAAAGAGTGCACTGCAGCCTCTAAGTCTAAAAAACCAAGTCTTACAAAAATTTCCAAACCTTGGCATCAAGCATCAACTTTTTAATGTCTCAGCACCAAATTTGGCTTGCTTGAAAATCAACCAAATTGAAAAATTTCTTGCACCTATATTTTGACACCAATCGTCATTCGGGATTTAAAGAGTGCATTGCAGTCCCTAAATCTAAAAAACCAAGACTTTCAAAAATTGCCAAATCCTTGCACCAAGCACTAACCTAACCAAGTCTCACAACCAAACTTGGTTTGCTTGAAAACCAACAAAATTGAAAATTTTCTTGCACCTAGATTTTGACAACAGTCATCATTTGGGGATTTAAAGAGTGCATTGTAGTCCCTAAGTCTCAAAAACAAAGACTTTAAAAAATTTCCAAATCTTTGCACAAAGAACCAACATAGCCAAGTCTTACCCCCAATATTGGCTTGCTTGAAAAACAACCAAATTGAAAAATTTCTTGCCCCTAGATTTTTAAACTAGTTGACACTTTGGGAAGAGTGCAAATCAGTCCCTATGTTTAAAAAACCAAGGATTTGAAAAATTCTCAAATCATAGCACGAAGCACCGACATAGCGAATTCTCACCACCAAACATGGCATTCTTGAAAAAAACAAATTGAAAAATTTCGTGCACCTATATTTTGACACAATTCCTCATTTAGGGATTTAAAGAGCGCGTTGCAGCCCCTGAGTCTAAAAAACCAAGTCTTTCAAAAATTGCCAAACCTTGGCATTAAGCACCAACTTTGCCAAGTCTCAGCACCAAACTTGGCTTGCTTGAAAACCAACCAAATTGAAAAATTTCTTGCACCTATATTGACACCATTCGTTATTTCGGGATTTAAAGAGTGCCTTGCAGTCCCAAAATCTCAAAAACCAAGACTTTCAAAAATTGCCAAAGTCTCAAAACCAAAATTAGCCAAGTCTCAAAATCAAAATTATTTTGTTTGAAAACCAACCAAATTGAAAATTTTCTTGCACCTTGATTTTGACACCAGTAATCATTAGGGGATTTAAAGAGTGCATTGCAGTCCCTAAGTCTAAAAAACCATGACTTTAAAAAATTTACAAGATCTTAAGTCTTGGTGCAAGAAATTTTTAATTTTTGATGGTTGAGCTACCTTAGTGAGTGCTTGGTTACATTTGGGAAATTTTCAAAGTCTTTGTTTTTGAGATTTAATTTCTGAAATGTACTCTTTATATCACCAAATGAATACTGTAAACATCTTGGTACAAGAAATTTATAATCTTGGTTAGTTTTCAAGGTATCTTAGTCGGTGCTTGGTGCCATGATTTGGGAAACTTTCGAAGACTTGGATTTTGGGATTTGATGGTTGGAACACACTCTTTATATCACCAAATGGCTACTATAAAAATATCGTGCAAGAATTTTTTCATTTTGGTTTGTTTTCAAGCTAGCCAAGTTTGGCAGTGAGACTTGGCTAACTTGGTGCATGGTGCCAAGATTGGGGAAATTTTCAAATTCTTGGTTTTTGAGATTTAATTGTTGGAATGCACTCTTTATGTCACCCAATGACTATTGTAAAAATCTTGGTGCAAGAAATATTTATTTTGTTTGGTTTTCAAGATACCTTAGTGGGTGCTTGGTGCCAAGATTTGGGAAATTTTCAAAGTCCTTGTTTTTGAGATTTAATTTCTGAAATGCACTCTTTATATCACGAAATTAATACCGTAAAAATCTTGGTGCAAGAAATTTATAATCTTTGTTGGTTTTCAAGCTACCTTAGTCGGTGCTTGGTGCCAAGATTTGGGAAACTTTCAAAGACTTGGATTTTCGGATTTGATGGTTGGAATGCACTATCTATATCACCAAATGACTACTATAAAAATCTCGTGCAATAAATTTTTCATTTTGATTTGTTTTCAAGCTATCCAAGTTTGGCTGTGAGACTTGGCTAAGTTAGTGCATGGTCCCAAGATTTGGGAAATTTTAAAAGTCTTTGTTTTTGAGATTTAATGGTTGGAATGCACTCTTTATATCACCAAATGACTATTGTTAAATTCTTAGTGCAAGAAATTTTTAATTTTCGTTGTTTGCAAGCTACCTTAGTGAGTGGTTAATGCCAACATTTGGGAAATTTTCAAAGTCATTGTTTTTGAGATTTAATTGTTGAAATGCACTCTATATATCACCAAATGAATACTGTAAAAATCTTGGAGCAATAAATTTTTAATCTTTGTTGGTTTTCAAGCTACCTTAGTCGGTGCTTGGGTGCCATGATTTCGGAAACTTTCAAAGACGTGAATTTTGGGATTTAATGGTTGGAACACACTCTTTATATCACCAAATGGCTACTATAAAAATCTCGTGCAAGAAATTTTTCATTTTAGTTTGTTTTCAAGCTAGCTAAGTTTGGTGGTGAGAGTAGGCTAACTAGTTAGTACATGGTGCCAAGATTTGGGAAATTTTCAAAGTCTTGGTGTTTGAGATTTAATTGTTGGAATACACTCTTTATGTCACCCAATGACTATTGTAAAAATCTTGGTGCAAGAAATTTTTAATTCTTTTTGGTTTTCAAGCGACCTTAGTGAGTGGTTGGTGCCAACATTTGGGAAATTTTCAAAGTCTTTGTTTTTGAGATTTAATTGTTGAAATGCACTCTTTATATCACCAAATGAATACTGTACACATCTTGGTGCAAGAAATTTATAATCTTGGTTGGTTTTCAAGCTACCTTAGTCGGTGCTTGGTGCCATGATTTGGGAAACTTTCAAAGACTTGGATTTTCGGATTTGATGGTTGGAATGCACTATTTATATCACCAAATGGCTATTATAAAAATCTCGTGCAATAAATTTTTCATTTTGGTTTGTTTTCAACCTATCCAAGTTTGGCTGTGAGACTTGGTTAAGTTGGTGCATGCTGCCAAGATTTGGGAAATTTTCAAAGTCTTGGTTTTTGAGATTTAATTGTTGGAATGCACTCTTTATATCACCAAATGACTATTGGTAAAGTCTTAGTGCAAGAAATTTTTAATTGTCGTTGGTTTTCAAGCTATCTTAGTGAGCGGTTAGTGCCAACATTTGGGAAATTTTAAAAGTCTTTGTTTTTGAGATTTAATTGTTGAAATGCACTCTATATATCACCAAATGAATACTGTAAAAATCTTGGTGCAATAAATTTTTAATCTTGGTTGGTTTTCAAGCTACCTTAGTCGGTGCTTGGTGCCATGATTTGGGAAACTTTCAAAGACTTGGATTTTGGGATTTGATGGTTGGAACACACTCTTTATATCACAATATGGCAACTACAAAAATATCGTGCAAGAAATTTTTCATTTTGGTTTGTTTTCAATCTAGCCATGTTTGGCGGTGATACCTAGTTAAATTATTGCGTGGTGCCATGATTTGGGAAATTTTCAAAGTCTTGGTTTTTGCGATTTAATGGTTGGAATGCACTCTTTATATCACCAAATGACTATTGTAAAAGTCCATGTGCAATAAATTTTTAATTATCATCGGTTTTCAAGTTACTTTAGTGAGTGGTTGGTGCAAAGATTTGGGAAATTTTCAAAGTCTTGGTTTTTAAAATTTAATTGTTGGAATGCACTCTTTATGTCACCAAATGACTACTGTACAAGTCTTGGTGCAAGAAATTTTTAATTTTGGTTGGTTTTCAAGCTCTCTTAGTGGGTGGTTGGTGCCAAGATTTCGGAAATTTTCAAAGACTTGGATTTTTGGATTTGATGGTTGGAATGCACTCTTTATGTCACCAAATGAATACTGTAAAAATCTTGGTGCAAGAAAGTTTTAATCTTGGTTTGTTTTCAACCTACCTTAGTAGGTTCTTGGTGCCAAGATTTGGGAAACTTTCAAAGACTTGGATTTTGGGATTTGATGCTTGGAACTCACTCTTTATTGAATGGCTACTATAAAAAAATCATGCAAGAAATTTTTCATTTTGGTTTGTTTTCAAGCTAGCCAAGTTTGGCGGTGAGACCTGGCTAAGATGGTGCATGGTGCCAAGATTTGGGAAATTTTCAAAGTCTTGGTTTTTAAAATTTAATTGTTGGAATGCACTCTTTATGTCACCAAATGACTACTGTACAAGTCTTGGTGCAAGACATTTTTAATCTTGGTTGATTTTCAAGCTATCTTACTAGGTGGCTGGTGCCAAGATTTGTAAAATTGTCAAAGTATTTTTTTTTTTAGGATTTAATTACTGAAATGCACTCTTTATATCACCAAGTGAATACTGTAAAAATCTTGGTGCAAGAAATTTTTAATCTTGGTTGGCTTTCAAGCTACCTTAGTCGGTGGTTGGTTCTAGGATTTGGGAAACTTTCAAAGACTTGGATTTTGTGATTTGATAGTTAATGGCTACTATAAAAATATCATGCAAGAAAGTTTTCATTTTGGTTTGTTTTCAAGCTAGCCAAGTTTCGCGGTAAGACCTGGATATGTTGGTGCATGATGCCAAGATTTGGGAAATTTTCAAAGTCTTGGTTTTTTAGATTTAATGGTTGGAATACACTCTTTATGCCTCCAACTGACTACTGTAAAAGTCTTGGTGCAAGAAATTTTTAATCTTGGTTGGTTTTCAAGCTACCTTAGTCGGTGCTTGGTGCCAAGATTCGTTAAACTTTCAAAGACTTGGATTTTGGAATGCACTCTTTATGTCACCAAATGAATTCTGTAAAAATCTTGGTGCAAGAAATTTTTAATCTTGGTTGGTTTTTAAGCTACCATAGTCGGTGCTTCGGACCAAGATTTGGAAAACTTTCAAAAACTTGGATTTTGGGATTTGATGGTTGGAACGCACTCATTATATCACCAAATGGCTACTATAAAAATATCGTTCAAGAAATATTTCATTTTGGTTTGTTTTCAAGCTAGCCAAGTTTGGCGGTGAGACCTGGCTAACTTGGTGCATGGTGCCATGATTTGTGAAATTTTCAAAGTCTTGGTTTTGTTAGATTTAATGGTTGGAATGCCCTCTTTATGTCACCAAATGACTACTGTAAAAGTCTTGGTGCAAGAAATTTTTAATCTTGGTTAGTTTTCAAGCTACCTTAGCCAGTGCATGGTGCCAGGATTCGGGAAACATTCAAAGACTTGAATTTGGAGATTTGATGGTTGGAATGCACTCTTTATGTCACCAAAAAAATATTGTAAAAATCTTGGTGCAAGAGATTTTTAATCTTGGTTGGTTTTGAAGTTACCATAGTCGGTGCTTGGTGCCAAGATTTAGGAAACTTTCAAAGATTTGGATTTTGGGATTTGACTATTGGAACACACTCTTTATATCACAAAATGGCTACTATAAACATATCGTGCAAGAAATGTTTCATTTTGGTTTGTTTTCAGGTTAGCCAAGTTTGGCGGTGAGAACTGGCTAAGTTGGTGCATGGTGCAAAGATTTGGGAAATTTTCAAAGTCTTAGTTTTTTAGATTTAATGGTTGGAATGCCCTCTTTATGTCTCCAAATGACTACTGTAAAAGTATTGGTGCAAGAAATTTTTAATCTTGGTTGGTTTTCAAGCTACCTTAGTCGGTGCTTGGTGCCAAGATTCGGGAAACTTTCAAAGACTTGGATTTTGGAATTTGATGATTGGAATGCACTCTTTATGTCACCATATGAATACTGTAAAAATCTTTGTGCAAGAAATTTTTAATATTGCTTGGTTTTCAAGCTACCATAGTCGGTGCTTGGGGCCAAGATTTTGGAAACTTTCAAAGACTTGGATTTTGGGATTTGATGGTTGGAACACACTCTTTATATCACCAAATGGCTACTATAAACATATTGTGCAAGATATTTTTCATTTTGGTTTGTTTTTAAGCGAGACAAGTGTGGCGGTTAGACTTGGCTAAGTTGGTGCTGGTGCCAAGATTTGGGAAATTTTAAAAGTCTTGGTTTCTGAGTTTTAATCATTGGTATGCACTCTTTATGTCACCAATTGACTACTGTAAAAGTCTTGGTGCAAGAAATTTTTAATCTTGGTTGGATTTCAAGCTACCTTAGTGGGTGGTTGGTGCCAAGTTTTGGGAAATTGTCAAAGTCTTTGATTTTGAGATTTAATTGTTGAAATGAACTCTTTAAATCACCAAATGAATACTGTAAAAATCTTGGTGCTAGAAGTTTTTAATCTTGGTAGGTTTTCAAGCTACCTTAGTCGGTGCATGGTGCCAAGATTTGGGAAACTTTCAAAGACTTGGATTTTTGGATTTGATTGTTGGAATGCAATCTTTATGTCACCAAATGAATACTGTAAAAATCTTGGTGCATGAAATTTTTAATCTTGGTTGGTTTTCAAGCTACCATAGTCGGTGCTTGGTGCCAAGATTTGGGAAACTTTCAAAGACTTGGATTTTGGGATATGATGGTTGGAACACACTCTTTATATCACCAAATGGCTTCTATAAGAATATCGTGCAAGAAATATTTCATTTTGGTTTTTTTTCAAGCTAGCCAAGTCTGGCGGTGAGATATGGCTAAGTTGGTGCATGGTGCCAAGACTTGGGAAATAAAATCTTGGTTTTTTAGATTTAATGGCTGGAATGCATTTTTTATATCATTATATGACTACTGTAAATGTCATGGAGCAAGAAATTTTTAATTTTTTTTTGGTTTTCAAGCTATTTTAGTGGGTGGTTGGTGCCAAGATTTGGGAAATTGTCAAAGTCTTTTTTTTTTGAGATTTAATTGTTGAAATACACTCTTTATATCACTAAATGAATACTGTAAAAGTCTTGCTGGAAGAAATTTTTAACCTAGTTGGTTTCAAGCTACATTAGTCGGTGCTTGGTGCCAAGATTTGGGAAACTTTCAAAGACTTTTCATTTTGGTTTGTTTTCAAGCAAGCCATGTTTGGCGGTGAGACTTCGCTAAGTTGGTGCCTGGTGCCAAGATTTGGGAAATTTTAAAAGTCTTGGTTTTTGAGATTTAATGGATGGATTGCACTCTTTATATCACCAAATGACTATTGTAAAAGTCTTGGTGCAAGAAATTTTTAATTTTGGTAGGTTGTCAAACCACCTTAGTGGGTGGTTCGTGCCACGATTTTGGAAATTTTCAAAATCTTTGTTTTTTGATATTTAATTGTTGAACTTATATCACCAAATGAATACAGTTAAAATCTTGGTGCAAGAAATTTTTAATTTTGGTTAGTTTTGAAGCTACCTTTGGTTGTTCTTGGTGCCAAGATTTGGGAAATTTTCAAAGTCTTTGTTTTTGAGATTTAATTGCTGAAATGCAATCTTTATATCACCAAATGAATACTGTAGAAATCTTGGTGCAAGAAATTTTTAATCTTTGTTGGTTTTCAAGCTACCTCAGTTGGTGCTTGTTGCCAAGATTTGGGAAACTTTCAAAGACTTAGATTTTGGTGTTTGATGGTTGGAACTCACTCTTTATTGAATGGCTACTATAGAAATATCGTGCAAGAAATTTTTCATTTTGGTTTGTTTTCAAGCTAGCCAAGTTTGACGGTGAGACCTGGTTAAGTTGGTGCATGGTGCCAAGATTTGGGAAATTTTCAAAGTCTTAGTTTTTTAGATTTAATGGTTGGAATGCCCTCTTTATGTCACCAAATGACTACTGTAAAAGTCTTGGTGCAAGAAATTTTTAATCTTGGTTGGTTTTCAAGCTACCTTAGCCAGTGCATGGTGCCAGGATTCGGGAAACATTCAAAGACTTGAATTTGGAGATTTGATGGTTTGAAAGCACTCTTTATGTCACCAAAAAAATATTGTAAAAATCTTGGTGCAAGAGATTTTTAATCTTGGTTGGTTTTGAAGTTACCATAGTCGGTGCTTGGTGCCAAGATTTAGGAAACTTTCAAAGATTTGGATTTTGGGATTTGATGGTTGGAACACACTCTTTATATCACAAAATGGCTACTATAAACATATCGTGTAAGAAATGTTTCATTTTGGTTTGTTTTCAGGTTAGCCAAGTTTGGCGGTGAGAACTGGCTAAGTTGGTGCATGGTGCAAAGATTTGGGAAATTTTCAAAGTCTTAGTTTTTTAGATTTAATGGTTGGAATGCCCTCTTCATGTCACCAAATGACTACTGTAAAAGTCTTGGTGCAAGAAATTTTTAATCTTGGTTGGTTTTCAAGCTACCTTAGCCAGTGCTTGGTGCCAAGATTCGGGAAACATTCAAAGACTTGAATTTGGAGATTTGATGGTTGGAATGCAATCTTTATGTCACGAAATAAATACAGTAAAAATCTTGGTGCAAGAAATTTTTAATCTTGGTTGGTTTTGAAGTTACCATAGTCGGTGCTTGGTGCCAAGATTTAGGAAACTTTCAAAGATTTGGATTTTGGGTTTTGATTATTGGAACGCACTCTTTATATCACCAAAACTCTACTATAAAAATATAGTGCAAGAAATTTTTCATTTTGGTTTGTTTTCAAGCTAGCCAAGATTGGCGGTGAGACCTGACTAAGTTGGTGCATGGTGCCAAGATTTGGGAAATTTTGAAAGTCTTGGTGTTTGAGATTTAATAGATGGAATGTACTCTTTATGTCACCAAAAGACTACTGAAAAGTCTTGGTGCAAGAAATTTTTAATTTTGGTTCATTTTCAAGCTAGCTTAGTGGGTGGTTGGTGCCAAGATTTGGAAAATTGTCAAAGCATTTGTTTTTAGGATTTAATTGCTGAAATGCACTCTTTATATCACCAAATGAATACTGTAAAAATCTTGGTGCAAGAAATTTTTAATCTTGGTTGCTTTTCAAGCTACCTTAGTCGGTTCCTTGTGCCAAGATTTGGGAAACTGTCAAAGACTTGGATTTTGGGATTTGATTGTTGGAAAACACTCTTTATATCACCAATGGCTACTATAAAAATATCATGCAAGAAATTTTTTATTTTGGTTTGTTTTCAAGCTAGCCAAGTTTCGCGGCAAGACCTGGCTATGTTGGTGCATGATGTCAAGATTTGGGAAATTTTCAAATTTTTGGTTTTTTAGATTTAATGGTTGGAATGCACTCTTTATCTCACCAAATGACTACTGTAAAAGTTTTGGTGCAACAAATTTTTAATTTTGGGTTGTTTTCAAGCTATCTTAGTGGGTGGTTGGTGTCAAGATTTGGGAAATATTCAAAGTCTTTGTTTTTTGAGATTTAATTGTTGAAATGCACTCTTTATATCACCAAATGAATAAAGTAAAAATCTTGGTGCAAGAAATTTTTAATCTTGGTTGGTTTTCAAGGTACCTTAGTCGGTGCTTGGTGTCAAAATTTGGGAAACTTTCAAAGCCTTGGCTTTTCGGATTTCATGGTTGGAATGCACTCTTTATATCACCAAATGGCTACTATAAATATCTCGTGCAATAAATATTTCATTTTAGTTTGTTTTCAAGCTAGCCAAGTTTGGTGGTGAGACTAGGTTAAGTAGTTGGTGCATGGTTCCAAGATTTGTGAAATTTCAAGGTCTTGGTTTTTGGGATACATTGGTTGGAATGAAATCTTTATATCACCAAATGACTACAGAAAAATTCTTGGTTCAAGAAATTTATAATTTTGTTGGGTTTTCAAGCGACCTTAATTGGTGCTTAGTGGCAAGATTTGGGAAATTTTATAAGCCTTTTTTTCTGGGATTTGATGGTTGAAATGCGCTCCTAATATCATCGAATGGCTACAGTAAAAGTCGTGGTGCAACAAATTTTTAATTTTGGTTTGTTTTCAAGCTACCTTAGTGGGTGGTTGGTGCTAAGATTTGCAAAATTTTCAAAGTATTGGTTTTTGAGATTTAATTAGTTGAAAGCACTCTTTATATCAGCAAATGAAAACTGTAAAAATCTTGGTGTAAGAAATTTTTATTCTTGTTTGGTTTTCAACATACCTTAGTCGGTGCTTGGTGCCAAAATTTTGGAAACTTTAAAAGCCTTGGATTTTCGTATTTGATGGTTGGAATGCACTCTTTATATCACAAAATGGCTACTATAAATATATCGTGCAAGAAATTTTTCATTTTTGTTTGTTTTCAAGCTAGCCAAGTTTGGCGGTGAGACCTGGCTAAGTTGGTTCATGGTGCCAAGATTTGGGAAATTTTCAAAGTCTTGGTTTTTGAGATTTAATCGTTGGAATGCACTCTTTATGTCACTAAATGACTACTGTAAAAGTCTTGGTGCATGAAATTTTTAATTTTGGGTTGTTTTCAAGCTATCTTAGTGGGTGGTTAGTGCCAAGATTTGGGAAAATTTCAAAGTATTTGTTTTTAGGATTTAATTGCTGAAATGCACTCTTTATATCACCAAATGAATACTGTAAAAATCTATGTGGAAGAAATTTTTAATCTTGGTTGGTTTTCAGGTTACCTTAGTCTGTTCTTTGTGCCAAGATTTGGGAAACTTTCAAAGGCTTGGATTTTGGGATTAGATGGTTGGAACGCACTCTTTATATCACCAAATGGCTACTATAAAAATATCGTGCAAGAAATTTTTCATTTTGGTTTTTTTTCAAACTAGCCAAGTTTGGTGGTGAGACCTGGCTAAGTTGGTGCATGGTGCCAAGATTTGGGAAATTTTGAAAGGCTTGGCTTTTGAGATTTAATCGATGGAATGTACTCTTTATGTCACCAAATGACTACTGTAAAAGTCTTGGTGAAAGAAATTTTTAATTTTGGTTCATTTTCAAGCTATCTTAGTGGGTGGTTGGTGCCAAGATTTGGAAAATTGTCAAAGTATTTGTTTTTAGGATTTAACTGCTGAAATGCACTATTTATATCACCAAATGAATACTGTAAAAATCTTGGTGCAAGAAATTTTTAATCTCGGTTGGTTTTCAAGCTACTTTAGTCGGTTCTTGGTGCCAAGATTTGGGAAACTTTCAAAGACTTGGATTTTGGGATTTGATGGTTGGAAAGCACTCTTTATATCACCAATGGCTACTATAAAAATATCGTGCAAGAAATTTTTTATTTTGGTTTGTTTTAGAGCGAGCCAAGTTTCGCGGTAAGACCTGGCTGTTTTGGTGCATGATGTCAAGATTTGGGAAATTTTCAAATTTTTTGTTTTTTAGATTTAATGGTTGGAATGCACTCTTTATCTCACCAAATGACTACTGTAAAAGTTTTGGTACAACAAATTTTTAATTTTGGATATTTTTCAAGCTATCTTAGTGGGTGGTTGGTGCCAAGATTTGGGAAATATTCAAAGTCTTTGTTTTTTGAGATTTAATTGTTGAAATGCACTCTTTGTATCACCAAATGAATAAAGTAAAAATCTTGGTGCAAGAAATTTTTAATCTTGGTTGGTTTTCAACGTACCTTAGTCGGTGCTTGGTGTCAAAATTTGGGAAACTTACAAAGCCTTGGCTTTTCGGATTTCATGGTTGGAATGCACTCTTTATATCACGAAATGGCTACTATAAATATCTCGTGCAATAAATTTTTCATTTTAGTTTGTTTTCAAGCTAGCCAAGTTTGGTGGTGAGACTAGGTTAAGTAGTTGGTGCATGGTTCCAAGATTTGTGAAATTTCAAGGTCCTGGTTTTTGGGATACAATGGTTGGAATGCAATCTTTTTATCACCAAATGACTACAGAAAAATTCTTGGTGCAAGAAATTTATAATTTTGTTGGGTTTTCAAGCGACCTTAGTGGGTGCTTAGTGGCAAGATTTGGGAAATTTTATAAGTCTTTTTTTTTGGGATTTGATGGTTGAAATGCACTCCTAATATCATCGAATGGCTACAGTAAAAGTCTTGGTGCAAGAAATTTTTAATTTTGGTTTGTTTTCAAGCTACCTTAGTGGGTGGTTGGTGCTAAGATTTGCAAAATTTTCAAAGTATTGGTTTTTGAGATTTAATTAGTTGAAAGCACTCTTTATATCAGCAAATGAAAACTGTAAAAATCTTGGTGTAAGAAATTTTTATTCTTGTTTGGTTTTCAACATACCTTAGTCGGTGCTTGGTGCCAAAATTTTGGAAACTTTAAAAGCCTTGGATTTTCGTATTTGATGGTTGGAATGCACTCTTTATATCACAAAATGGCTACTATAAATATATCGTGCAAGAAATTTTTCATTTTTGTTTGTTTTCAAGCTAGCCAAGTTTGGCGGTGAGACCTGGCTAAGTTGGTTCATGGTGCCAAGATTTGGGAAATTTTCAAAGTCTTGGTTTTTGAGATTTAATCGTTGGAATGCACTCTTTATGTCACTAAATGACTACTGTAAAAGTCTTGGGGCATGAAATTTTTAATTTTGGGTTGTTTTCAAGCTATCTTAGTGGGTGGTTAGTGCCAAGATTTGGGAAAATTTCAAAGTATTTGTTTTTAGGATTTAATTGCTGAAATGCACTCTTTATATCACCAAATGAATACTGTAAAAATCTATGTGGAAGAAATTTTTAATCTTGGTTGGTTTTCAGGTTACCTTAGTCTGTTCTTTGTGCCAAGATTTGGGAAACTTTCAAAGGCTTGGATTTTGGGATTAGATGGTTGGAACGCACTCTTTATATCACCAAATGGCTACTATAAAAATATCGTGCAAGAAATTTTTCATTTTGGTTTTTTTTCAAACTAGCCAAGTTTGGTGGTGAGACCTGGCTAAGTTGGTGCATGGTGCCAAGATTTGGGAAATTTTGAAAGACTTGGCTTTTGAGATTTAATCGATGGAATGTACTCTTTATGTCACCAAATGACTACTGTAAAAGTCTTGGTGAAAGAAATTTTTAATTTTGGTTCATTTTCAAGCTATCTTAGTGGGTGGTTGGTGCCAAGATTTGGAAAATTGTCAAAGTATTTGTTTTTAGGATTTAAGTGCTGAAATGCACTATTTATATCACCAAATGAATACTGTAAAAATCTTGGTGCAAGAAATTTTTAATCTCGGTTGGTTTTCAAGCTACTTTAATCGGTTCTTGGTGCCAAGATTTGGGAAACTTTCAAAGACTTGGATTTTGGGATTTGATGGTTGGAAAGCACTCTTTATATCACCAATGGCTACTATAAAAATATCGTGCAAGAAATTTTTTATTTTGGTTTGTTTTAGAGCGAGCCAAGTTTCGCGGTAAGACCTGGCTGTTTTGGTGCATGATGTCAAGATTTGGGAAATTTTCAAATTTTTTGTTTTTTAGATTTAATGGTTGGAATGCACTCTTTATCTCACCAAATGACTACTGTAAAAGTTTTGGTACAACAAATTTTTAATTTTGGATATTTTTCAAGCTATCTTAGTGGGTGGTTGGTGCCAAGATTTGGGAAATATTCAAAGTCTTTGTTTTTTGAGATTTAATTGTTGAAATGCACTCTTTGTATCACCAAATGAATAAAGTAAAAATCTTGGTGCAAGAAATTTTTAATCTTGGTTGGTTTTCAACGTACCTTAGTCGGTGCTTGGTGTCAAAATTTGGGAAACTTACAAAGCCTTGGCTTTTCGGATTTCATGGTTGGAATGCACTCTTTATATCACGAAATGGCTACTATAAATATCTCGTGCAATAAATTTTTCATTTTAGTTTGTTTTCAAGCTAGCCAAGTTTGGTGGTGAGACTAGGTTAAGTAGTTGGTGCATGGTTCCAAGATTTGTGAAATTTCAAGGTCCTGGTTTTTGGGATACAATGGTTGGAATGCAATCTTTTTATCACCAAATGACTACAGAAAAATTCTTGGTGCAAGAAATTTATAATTTTGTTGGGTTTTCAAACGACCTTAGTGGGTGCTTAGTGGCAAGATTTGGGAAATTTTATAAGTCTTTTTTTTTGGGATTTGATGGTTGAAATGCACTCCTAATATCATCGAATGGCTACAGTAAAAGTCTTGGTGCAAGAAATTTTTAATTTTGGTTTGTTTTCAAGCTACCTTAGTGGGTGGTTGGTGCTAAGATTTGCAAAATTTTCAAAGTATTGGTTTTTGAGATTTAATTAGTTGAAAGCACTCTTTATATCAGCAAATGAAAACTGTAAAAATCTTGGTGTAAGAAATTTTTATTCTTGTTTGGTTTTCAACATACCTTAGTCGGTGCTTGGTGCCAAAATTTTGGAAACTTTAAAAGCCTTGGATTTTCGTATTTGATGGTTGGAATGCACTCTTTATATCACAAAATGGCTACTATAAATATATCGTGCAAGAAATTTTTCATTTTTGTTTGTTTTCAAGCTAGCCAAGTTTGGCGGTGAGACCTGGCTAAGTTGGTTCATGGTGCCAAGATTTGGGAAATTTTCAAAGTCTTGGTTTTTGAGATTTAATCGTTGGAATGCACTCTTTATGTCACTAAATGACTACTGTAAAAGTCTTGGGGCATGAAATTTTTAATTTTGGGTTGTTTTCAAGCTATCTTAGTGGGTGGTTAGTGCCAAGATTTGGGAAAATTTCAAAGTATTTGTTTTTAGGATTTAATTGCTGAAATGCACTCTTTATATCACCAAATGAATACTGTAAAAATCTATGTGGAAGAAATTTTTAATCTTGGTTGGTTTTCAGGTTACCTTAGTCTGTTCTTTGTGCCAAGATTTGGGAAACTTTCAAAGGCTTGGATTTTGGGATTAGATGGTTGGAACGCACTCTTTATATCACCAAATGGCTACTATAAAAATATCGTGCAAGAAATTTTTCATTTTGGTTTTTTTTCAAACTAGCCAAGTTTGGTGGTGAGATCTGGCTAAGTTGGTGCATGGTGCCAAGATTTGGGAAATTTTGAAAGACTTGGCTTTTGAGATTTAATCGATGGAATGTACTCTTTATGTCACCAAATGACTACTGTAAAAGTCTTGGTGAAAGAAATTTTTAATTTTGGTTCATTTTCAAGCTATCTTAGTGGGTGGTTGGTGCCAAGATTTGGAAAATTGTCAAAGTATTTGTTTTTAGGATTTAACTGCTGAAATGCACTATTTATATCACCAAATGAATACTGTAAAAATCTTGGTGCAAGAAATTTTTAATCTCGGTTGGTTTTCAAGCTACTTTAGTCGGTTCTTGGTGCCAAGATTTGGGAAACTTTCAAAGACTTGGATTTTGGGATTTGATGGTTGGAAAGCACTCTTTATATCACCAATGGCTACTATAAAAATATCGTGCAAGAAATTTTTTATTTTGGTTTGGTTTAGAGCGAGCCAAGTTTCGCGGTAAGACCTGGCTGTTTTGGTGCATGATGTCAAGATTTGGGAAATTTTCAAATTTTTTGTTTTTTAGATTTAATGGTTGGAATGCACTCTTTATCTCACCAAATGACTACTGTAAAAGTTTTGGTACAACAAATTTTTAATTTTGGATATTTTTCAAGCTATCTTAGTGGGTGGTTGGTGCCAAGATTTGGGAAATATTCAAAGTCTTTGTTTTTTGAGATTTAATTGTTGAAATGCACTCTTTGTATCACCAAATGAATAAAGTAAAAATCTTGGTGCAAGAAATTTTTAATCTTGGTTGGTTTTCAACGTACCTTAGTCGGTGCTTGGTGTCAAAATTTGGGAAACTTACAAAGCCTTGGCTTTTCGGATTTCATGGTTGGAACACACTCTTTAAATCACCAAATGGGTACTATAAAAATCTCGTGCAAGAAATTTTTCATTTTAGTTTGTTTTCAAGCTAGCCAAGTTTGGTGGTGAGAGTAGGCTAAGTAGTTGGTGCATGTTGCTAAGATTTCGGAAAATTTCAAAGTCTTGGTTTTTGAGATTTAATGGTTGGAATGCACTCTTTATGTCACCCAATGAGTATTGTAAAAATCTTGGTGCAAGAAATTGTTAATTTTTTTTCGTTTTCAAGCTACCTTAGTGAGTGGTTGGTGTCAACATTTGGGAAATTTTCAAAGTATTTTTTTTTGGGATTTAATTGCTGAAATTCACTCTCTATATCACCAAATGAATACTGTAAAAATCTCTGTGCAAGAAATTTATAATCTTGGTTTGAAGCTACCTTAGTGGGTGCTTGGTGCCAAGATTTGAGAAACTTTCAAAGACTTGGATTTTCGGATTTGATGTTTGGAATGCACTCTTTATATCACCAAATGGCTACTATAAAAGACTTGGTGGAAGAGATTTTTAATTTTGGTTGGCTTTCAAGCTACCTTAGTGGGAGGTTGGTGCTAAGATTTGCGAAATTTTAAAAGTCTTTGTTTTTTAGATTTAATTGTTTGAATGCACTCTTTATATCACCAAATGACTATTGTAAAAATCTTGGTGCAATAAATTTTTAATCTTGGTTGGTTTTCAAGCTACCTTAGTCAGTGCTTGGTGCCATGATTTGGGAAACTTTCAAAGACATGGATTTTGGGATTTGATGGTTGGAACGCACTCTTTAAATCATCAAATGGCTACTATAAAAATCTCGTGCAAGAAATTTTTCATTCTAGTTTGTTTTCAAGCTAGCCAAGTTTGGTGGTGAGAGTAGGCTAAGTAGTTGGTGCATGTTGCCAAGATTTCGGAAAATTTCAAAGTCTTGGTTTTTGAGATTTAATGGTTGGAATGCACTCTTTATGTCACCCAATGAGTAGTGTAAAAATCTTGGTGCAAGAAATTGTTAATTTTTTTTCGTTTTCAAGCTACCTTAGTGAGTGGTTGGTGTCAACATTTGGGAAATGTTCAAAGTATTTTTTTTTGGGATTTAATTGCTGAAATTCACTCTTTATATCACCAAATGAATACTGTAAAAATCTCTGTGCAAGAAATTTATAATCTTGGTTTCAAGCTACCTTAGTGGGTGCTTGGTGCCAAGATTTGAGAAACTTTCAAAGACTTGGATTTTCGGATTTGATGTTTGGAATGCACTCTTTATATCACTAAATGACTACTTTAAAAGACTTGGTGGAAGAAATTTTTAATTTTGGTTGGCTTTCAAGCTACCTTAGTGGGAGGTTGGTGCTAAGATTTGCGAAATTTTCAAAGTCTTTGTTTTTGAGATTTAATTGTTTGAATGCACTCATTATATCACCAAATGACTATTGTAAAAATCTTGGTGCAATAAATTTTTAATCTTGGTTGGTTTTCAAGCTACCTTAGTCAGTGCTTGGTGCCATGATTTGGGAAACTTTCAAAGACATGGATTTTGGGATTTGATGGTTGGAACGCACTCTTTATATCATCAAACGGGTACTATAGAAATCATGGTGGAAGAATTTTTTAATTTTTGTTAGTTTTCAAGCTATGTGGTTGGTGCTAACATTTGAAAAATTTTCAAAGTCTTTGTTTTTGAGATTTAAATGTTTGAATGCACTTTTTATATCACCAAATGAATACTGTTAAAATCTTGGTACAAGAAATTTTTACTCTTGGTTTGTTTTAAAGCTATATTCGTCGGTGCTTGGTCCCATTATTTGGGAAACTTTCAAAGACATTGATTTTCGGATTTGATGGTTGGAATGCAATCTTTATATCACCAAATGCCTTCTATAAAAATCTCGTGCAAGAAATTTCTCATTTTAGTTTGTTTTCAAGCTAGCCAAGTTTGGTGGTGAGAGTAGGCTAAGTAGTTGGTGCATGGTGCCAAGATTTGGGATATTTTCAAAGTCTTTGTTTTTGAGATTTAATGGTTAGAATGCACTCTTTATCTCACCCAATGATTATTGTAAAAATCTTGGTGCAAGAAATTTTTAATCATGGTTGGTTTTTAAGCTACCTTAGTCGGTGTTTGGTGCCAAGACTTAGGAAACTTTCAAACACTTTGAGTTTCGGATTTGATGGTTGGAATGCTCTATTTATATCACCAAATGGCTACTATAAAAATCTCTTGCAATAAATTTTTCTTTTTGGTTTGTTTTCAAACTATCCAAGTTTGACTGTGTGACTTGGCTAAGTTGGTGTATGGTGCCAAGATTTGGGAAATTTTCAAAGTCTTGGTTTCTGAGTTTTAATGGTTGGAATGCACTCTTTATATCACCAAATGACTATTGTAAAGGTCTTGGTGCAAAAGATTTTTAATTTTCTCTGGTTTTCAAGCTACCTTAGTGAGTGCTTGTGCCAACATTTGGGAAATTTTAAAAGTCTTTGTTTTTGAGATTTAATTGCTGAAATGCACTCTTTATATCACCAAATGAATACTGTAAAAATCTTGGTGCAAGAAATTTATAATCTTGGTTGGTTTTCAAGCCACCTTAGTCGGTGCTTGGTGCCATGATTTGGGAAACTTTCAAAGACTTGGATTTTCGGATGTGATGGTTGGAATGCCCTATTTATATCACCTAATGGCTACTATAAAAATCTCGTGCAATAAATTTGTCATTTTGGTTTGTTTTCAAGCTATCCAAGTTTGGCTGTGAGACTTGGCTAAGTTGGTGCATGGTGCCAAGATTTGGGAAATTTTTAAAGTCTTGGTTTTTGAGATTTAATGGTTGGAATGCACTCTTTATGTTACCAAATGACTATTGTTAAAGTCTTGGAGGCAAGAAATCTGAATTTTTGTTGGTTTTCAAGCTAGCCAACATTTGGGAAATTTTCAAAGTCTTTGTTCTTTAGATTTAATTCTTGAAATGCACTCTATATATCACCAAATGAGTACCGTAAAAATCTTGGTGCAATAAATTTTTAATCTTGGTTGGTTTTCAAGCTACCTTAGTCGATGCCAAGTGCCATTATTTGGGAAACTTTCAAGGACTTGGATTTTGGGATTTGATGGTTGGAACGCACTCTTTATATCACCAAATGGCTGCAACAAAAATATCGTGCAAGATATTTTTCATTTTTGTTTGTTTTCAAGCTAGCCAAGTTTGGCGGTTAGACCTTGCTACATTAGTGCATGGTGCCAAGATTTGGGAATTTTTCAAAGATTTGGGTTTTGAGATTTAATGGTTGGAATCCACTCTTTATTTCACCAAATGACTATTGTTAAAGTCTTGGGGCAAGAAATTTTTAATTTTCGTTGGTTTTCGAGCTACCTTAGTGAGTGGTTGGTGCCAAAATTTTTGAAATTTTCAAAGTGTTTGATTTTAAGATTTAATTGTTGAAATCCACTCCATATATCACCAAATGAATACTGTAAAATTCTTGGTGCAATAAATTTTTAATCATGGTTGGTTTTCAGGCTACATTAGTCGGTGCTAGGTGCCTAGATTTGGGATACTTTCAAAGACGTGGATTTTGGGATTTGATGGGTGGAACACACTATAAAAATCTCGTGCAAGAAATTTTTCATTTTAGTTTCTTTTCAAGCTAGCCAAGTTGGGTGGTGAGAGTAGGCTAACTAGTTGGTGCATGGTGCCAAGATTTGGGAAATTTTCAAAGATTTGGTTTTTGAGAAATGGCTACAGTAAAAATATCGTGCAAGAAATTTTTCATTTTGGTTTGTTTTCAAACTAGCCAAGTTTGACAGTGAGACATGGCTAAGTTGGTGCGCGGTCCCAAGATTTGAGCATTTTCAAAGTCTTTGTTTTTGAGATTTAATCGTTGGATGGCACTCTTTATGTCACCAAATGACTAATGTAAAAGTCTTGGTGCAAGAAATTTTTAATTTTGGTTGGTTTTCAAGCTATCTAATTGGCTAGTTGGTGCCAAGATTTGGGAAATTTTCGAAGACTTGGATTTTGGGATTTGATAGTTGGAATGCACTTTTTATGTCACCAAATGACTACTGTAAAAGTATTGGTGCAAGAAATTTTTAATCTTAGTTGGTTTTCAAGGTACCTTATTCGGTGCTTGGTGCTAAGATTCGGGAAACTTTCAAAGACTTGGATTTTGGGATTTGATGGTTGGAATGCACTCTTTATTTCACCAAATGTATACTGTAAAAGTCTTGGTGCAAGAAATTTTTAATTTTGGTTGCTTTTCAAGCTATCTAAGTGGTTGGTTGGTGCCAAGATTTGGAAAATTGTCAAAGTATTTGTTTTTAGGATTTAATTGCTCAAATACACTCTTTATATCACTATATGAATACTGTGAAAATCTTGGTGCAAGAAATTTTTAATCTTAGTTGGTTTTCAAACTACCTTAGTCGGTGGTTGGTGCCAGGTTTTAGGAAACTTTCAAAGACTTGGATTTTGGGATTTGATGATTGGAACACATTCTTTATATCACGAATGGCTACTATGAAAATATCGTGCAAGAAAATTTTCATTTTGGTTTGTTTTCAAACTAGCCAAGTTTGGCAGTGAGACATGGCAAAGTTGGTGCACGGTACCAAGATTTGGGAAATTTTCAAAGTCTTGGTTTTTTAGATTTAATGGTTGGAATTCACTCTTTATGTCTCCAAATTACTACTGTAAAAGTCTTGGTGCAAGAAATTTTTAATCTTGGTTGATTTTCAAGCTACCTTAGTCGGTGGTTGGGGCAAAATTCGGGAAACTTTCAAAGACTTGGATTTTGGGATTTGATGGTTGGAATGCACTCTGTATGACACCAAATGAATTCTGTAAAAATCATGGAGCAAGAAATTTTTAATCTTGGTTGGTTTTAAAGCTACCATAGTCGGTGCTTGGTGCCAAGATTTGGGAAACTTTCAAAGACTTGGATTTTGGGATTTGATGGTTGGAACATACTCTTTATATCACCAAATGGCTACTATAAAAATATCGGGCAAGAAATTTTTCATTTTGGTTTGTTTTCAAGCTAGCCAAGTTTGGCGGTGAGACCTGGCTAAGTTGGTGAATGGTGCCAAGATTTTTGAAATTTTCAAAGTCTTGGTTTTTGAGATTTAATCATTGGAATGCACTCTTTATGTCACCAAATGACTACTGTAAAAGTCTTGGTGCAAGAAATTTTTAATTTTGGTTGGTTTTCAAGCTATCTAATTGGCTGGTTGGTGCCAAGATTTGGGAAATTTTCGAAGACTTGGATTTTGGGATTTGATAGTTGGAATGCACTTTTTATGTCACCAAATGACTACTGTAAAAGTCTTGGTGCAAGAAATTTTTAATCTTAGTTGGTTTTCAAGATACCTTATTCGGTGCTTGGTGCTAAGATTCCGGAAACTTTCAAAGACTTGGATTTTGGGATTTGATGGTTGGAATGCACTCTTTATGTCACCAAATGTATACTGTAAAAGTCTTGGTGCAAGAAATTTTTCATTTTGGTTGGTTTTCAAGCTATCTAAGTGGCTGGTTGGTGCCAAGATTTGGAAAATTGTCACAGTATTTGTTTTTAGGATTTAATTGCTCAAATACACTCATTATATCACTAAATGAATACTGTAAAAATCTTGGTGCAAGAAATTTTTAATCTTGGTTGGTTTTCAAACTACCTTAGTCGGTGGTTGGTGCCAGGTTTTAGGAAACTTTCAAAGACATGGATTTTGGGATTTGATGATTGGAACACATTCTTTATATCACGAATTGCTACTATAAAAATATCGTGCAGGATATTTTTCATTTTGGTTTGTTTTCAAACTAGCCAAGTTTGGCAGTGAGACATGGCAAAGTTGGTTCACGGTACCAAGATTTGGGAAATTTTCAAAGTCTTGGTTTTTCAGATTTAATGGTTGCAATGCACTCTTTATGTCTCCAAATTACTACTGTAAAAGTCTTGGTGCAAGAAATTTTTACTCTTGGTTGATTTTCAAGCTACCTTAGTCGGTGCTTGGTGCCAAGATTCGGGAAACTTTCAAAGACTTGGATTTTGGGATTTGATGGTTGGAATGCACTCTGTATGACACCAAATGAATACTGTAAAAATCTTGGAGCAAGAAATTTTTAATCTTGGTTTGTTTTAAAGCTACCATAGTCGGTGCTTGGTGCCAAGATTTGGGAAACTTTCAAAGACTTGGATTTTTGGATTTGATGGTTGGAACATACTCTTTATATCACCAAATGACTACTATAAAAATATTGGGCTAGAAATTTTTCATTTTGGTTTTTTTTCAAGCTAGCTAAGTTTGGCGGTGAGACCTGGCTAAGTTGGTGAATGGTGCCAAGATTTTGGAAATTTTCAAAGTCTTGGTTTTTGAGACTTAATCGTTGGAATGCACTCTTTATGTCACCAAATGACAATTGTAAAAGTCTTGGTGCAAGAAATTTATAATTTTGGTTGGTTTTCAAGCTATCTTAGTGGGTGCTTGGTGCCAAGATTTGCAAAATTGTCAAAGTATTTGTTTTCAGGATTTAATTGCTGAAATGCACTCTTTATATCACCAAATGAATACTGTAAAAATCTTGGTGCAAGAAATTTTTAATCTTGGTTGGTTTTCAAGCTACCTTAGTCGGTTCTTGCTGCCAAGATTTTGAATGGCTACTATAAAAATATCATGCAAGAAATTTTTCATTTTGGTTTGTTTTCTAGCTAGCCAAGTTTGGCGGTGAGACCTGGCTAAGATGGTGCATTGTGCCAGGATTTGGGAAATTTTCAAAGTCTTGGTTTTTAAAATTTAATTGTTGGAATGCACTCTTTATGTCACCAAATGACTACTGTACAAGTCTTGGTGCAAGAAATTTTTAATTTTGGTTGGTTTTCAAGCTCTCTTAGTGGGTGGTTGGTGCCAAGATTTCGGAAATTTTCAAAGACTTGGATTTTTGGATTTGATGGTTGGAATGCACTCTTTATGTCACCAAATGAATACTGTAAAAATCTTGGTGCAAGAAAGTTTTAATCTTGGTTTGTTTTCAACCTACCTTAGTAGGTTCTTGGTGCCAAGATTTGGGGAACTTTCAAAGACTTGGATTTTGGGATTTGATGCTTGGAACTCACTCTTTATTGAATGGCTACTATAAAAAAATCATGCAAGAAATTTTTCATTTTGGTTTGTTTTCAAGCTAGCCAAGTTTGGCGGTGAGACCTGGCTAAGATGGTGCATGGTGCCAAGATTTGGGAAATTTTCAAAGTCTTGGTTTTTAAAATTTAATTGTTGGAATGCACTCTTTATGTCACCAAATGACTACTGTACAAGTCTTGGTGCAAGACATTTTTAATCTTGGTTGATTTTCAAGCTATCTTACTAGGTGGCTGGTGCCAAGATTTGTAAAATTGTCAAAGTATTTTTTTTTTAGGATTTAATTACTGAAATGCACTCTTTATATCACCAAGTGAATACTGTAAAAATCTTGGTGCAAGAAATTTTTAATCTTGGTTGGCTTTCAAGCTACCTTAGTCGGTGGTTGGTTCTAGGATTTGGGAAACTTTCAAAGACTTGGATTTTGTGATTTGATAGTTAATGGCTACTATAAAAATATCATGCAAGAAAGTTTTCATTTTGGTTTGTTTTCAAGCTAGCCAAGTTTCGCGGTAAGACCTGGATATGTTGGTGCATGATGCCAAGATTTGGGAAATCTTCAAAGTCTTGGTTTTTTAGATTTAATGGTTGGAATGCACTCTTTATGCCTCCAACTGACTACTGTAAAAGTCTTGGTGCAAGAAATTTTTAATCTTGGTTGGTTTTCAAGCTACCTTAGTCGGTGCTTGGTGCCAAGATTCGTTAAACTTTCAAAGACTTGGATTTTGGAATGCACTCTTTATGTCACCAAATGAATTCTGTAAAAATCTTGGTGCAAGAAATTTTTAATCTTGGTTGGTTTTTAAGCTACCATAGTCGGTGCTTGGGGCCAAGATTTGGAAAACTTTCAAAGACTTGGATTTTGGGATTTGATGGTTGGAACGCACTCATTATATCACCAAATGGCTACTATAAAAATATCGTTCAAGAAATATTTCATTTTGGTTTGTTTTCAAGCTAGCCAAGTTTGGCGGTGAGACCTGGCTAACTTGGTGCATGGTGCCATGATTTGTGAAATTTTCAAAGTCTTGGTTTTGTTAGATTTAATGGTTGGAATGCCCTCTTTATGTCACCAAATGACTACTGTAAAAGTCTTGGTGCAAGAAATTTTTAATCTTGGTTGGTTTTCAAGCTACCTTAGCCAGTGCATGGTGCCAGGATTCGGGAAACATTCAAAGACTTGAATTTGGAGATTTGATGGTTGGAATGCACTCTTTATGTCACCAAAAAAATATTGTAAAAATCTTGGTGCAAGAGATTTTTAATCTTGGTTGGTTTTGAAGTTACCATAGTCGGTGCTTGGTGCCAAGATTTAGGAAACTTTCAAAGATTTGGATTTTGGGATTTGACTGTTGGAACACACTCTTTATATCACAAAATGGCTACTATAAACATATCGTGCAAGAAATGTTTCATTTTGGTTTGTTTTCAGGTTAGCCAAGTTTGGCGGTGAGAACTGGCTAAGTTGGTGCATGGTGCAAAGATTTGGGAAATTTTCAAAGTCTTAGTTTTTTAGATTTAATGGTTGGAATGCCCTCTTTATGTCTCCAAATGACTACTGTAAAAGTATTGGTGCAAGAAATTTTTAATCTTGGTTGGTTTTCAAGCTACCTTAGTCGGTGCTTGGTGCCAAGATTCGGGAAACTTTCAAAGACTTGGATTTTGGAATTTGATGATTGGAATGCACTCTTTATGTCACCATATGAACACTGTAAAAATCTTTGTGCAAGAAATTTTTAATATTGCTTGGTTTTCAAGCTACCATAGTCGGTGCTTGGGGCCAAGATTTTGGAAACTTTCAAAGACTTGGATTTTGGGATTTGATGGTTGGAACACACTCTTTATATCACCAAATGGCTACTATAAACATATTGTGCAAGATATTTTTCATTTTGGTTTGTTTTTAAGCGAGACAAGTGTGGCGGTTAGACTTGGCTAAGTTGGTGCTGGTGCCAAGATTTGGGAAATTTTAAAAGTCTTGGTTTTTGAGTTTTAATCATTGGAATGCACTCTTTATGTCACCAATTGACTACTGTAAAAGTCTTGGTGCAAGAAATTTTTAATCTTGGTTGGATTTCAAGCTACCTTAGTGGGTGGTTGGTGCCAAGTTTTGGGAAATTGTCAAAGTCTTTGATTTTGAGATTTAATTGTTGAAATGAACTCTTTAAATCACCAAATGAATACTGTAAAAATCTTGGTGCTAGAAGTTTTTAATCTTGGTAGGTTTTCAAGCTACCTTAGTCGGTGCATGGTGCCAAGATTTGGGAAACTTTCAAAGACTTGGATTTTTGGATTTGATTGTTGGAATGCAATCTTTATGTCACCAAATGAATACTGTAAAAATCTTGGTGCATGAAATTTTTAATCTTGGTTGGTTTTCAAGCTACCATAGTCGGTGCTTGGTGCCAAGATTTGGGAAACTTTCAAAGACTTGGATTTTGGGATATGATGGTTGGAACACACTCTTTATATCACCAAATGGCTTCTATAAGAATATCGTGCAAGAAATATTTCATTTTGGTTTTTTTTTCAAGCTAGCCAAGTCTGGCGGTGAGATATGGCTAAGTTGGTGCATGGTGCCAAGACTTGGGAAATAAAATCTTGGTTTTTTAGATTTAATGGCTGGAATGCATTTTTTATATCATTATATGACTACTGTAAATGTCATGGAGCAAGAAATTTTTAATTTTTTTTTGGTTTTCAAGCTATTTTAGTGGGTGGTTGGTGCCAAAATTTGGGAAATTGTCAAAGTCTTTTTTTTTTTTGAGATTTAATTGTTGAAATACAATCTTTATATCACTAAATGAATATTGTAAAAGTCTTGCTGGAAGAAATTTTTAACCTAGTTGGTTTCAAGCTACATTAGTCGGTGCTTGGTGCCAAGATTTGGGAAACTTTCAAAGACTTTTCATTTTGGTTTGTTTTCAAGCAAGCCATGTTTGGCGGTGAGACTTCGCTAAGTTGGTGCCTGGTGCCAAGATTTGGGAAATTTTAAAAGTCTTGGTTTTTGAGATTTAATGGATGGATTGCACTCTTTATATCACCAAATGACTATTGTAAAAGTCTTGGTGCAAGAAATTTTTAATTTTGGTAGGTTGTCAAACCACCTTAGTGGGTGGTTCGTGCCACGATTTTGGAAATTTTCAAAATCTTTGTTTTTTGATATTTAATTGTTGAACTTATATCACCAAATGAATACAGTTAAAATCTTGGTGCAAGAAATTTTTAATTTTGGTTAGTTTTGAAGCTACCTTTGGTTGTTCTTGGTGCCAAGATTTGGGAAATTTTCAAAGTCTTTGTTTTTGAGATTTAATTGCTGAAATGCAATCTTTATATCACCAAATGAATACTGTAGAAATCTTGGTGCAAGAAATTTTTAATCTTTGTTGGTTTTCAAGCTACCTCAGTTGGTGCTTGTTGCCAAGATTTGGGAAACTTTCAAAGACTTAGATTTTTGGATTTGATGGTTGGAACGCATTCCTTATATCACCAGATGGCTACTATAAAAATATCGTGCAAGAAAATTTTCATTTTGGTTTGTTTTCAAGCTTGCCAAGTTTGGCGGTAAGACCTGGCTAAGTTGGTGCATGATACCAAGATTTGGGAAATTTTCAAAGTCTGGGTTTTTTAGATTTAATGGTTGGAATGCACTCTTTATATCACCCAAAGACTACTGTAAAAGTTTTGGTGCAAGAAATTTTTAATCTTGGTTGGTTTTCAAGCTACCTTAGTCGGTGCTTGGTGCCAAGATTCGGGAAACTTTCAAACACTTGGATTTTGGGATTTGATGGTTGGAATACACTCTTTATGTCACCAAATGAATACTGTAGAAATTTTGGTACCAGAAATTTTTAATCTGGGTGGGTTTTCAAGCTACCATAGTCGGTGCTTGGTGTCAAGATTTGGGAAACTTTCAAAGACTTGGATTTTGGTGTTTGATGGTTGGAACTCACTCTTTATTGTATGGCTACTATAGAAATATCGTGCAAGAAATTTTTCATTTTGGTTTGTTTTCAAGCTAGCCAAGTTTGACGGTGAGACCTGGTTAAGTTGGTGCATGGTGCCAAGATTTGGGAAATTTTCAAAGTCTTAGTTTTTTAGATTTAATGGTTGGAATGCCCTCTTTATGTCACCAAATGACTACTGTAAAAGTCTTGGTGCAAGAAATTTTTAATCTTGGTTGGTTTTCAAGCTACCTTAGCCAGTGCATGGTGCCAGGATTCGGGAAACATTCAAAGACTTGAATTTGGAGATTTGATGGTTGGAATGCACTCTTTATGTCACCAAAAAAATATTGTAAAAATCTTGGTGCAAGAGATTTTTAATCTTGGTTGGTTTTGAAGTTACCATAGTCGGTGCTTGGTGCCAAGATTTAGGAAACTTTCAAAGATTTGGATTTTGGGATTTGATGGTTGGAACACACTCTTTATATCACAAAATGGCTACTATAAACATATCGTGCAAGAAATGTTTCATTTTGGTTTGTTTTCAGGTTAGCCAAGTTTGGCGGTGAGAACTGGCTAAGTTGGTGCATGGTGCAAAGATTTGGGAAATTTTCAAAGTCTTAGTTTTTTAGATTTAATGGTTGGAATGCCCTCTTCATGTCACCAAATGACTACTGTAAAAGTCTTGGTGCAAGAAATTTTTAATCTTGGTTGGTTTTCAAGCTACCTTAGCCAGTGCTTGGTGCCAAGATTCGGGAAACATTCAAAGACTTGAATTTGGAGATTTGATGGTTGGAATGCAATCTTTATGTCACGAAATAAATACAGTAAAATTCTTGGTGCAAGAAATTTTTAATCTTGGTTGGTTTTGAAGTTACCATAGTCGGTGCTTGGTGCCAAGATTTAGGAAACTTTCAAAGATTTGGATTTTTGGATTTGATGGTTGGCACACACTCTTTATATCACCAAATGGCTACTATAAAAAATCGTGCAAGAAATGTTTCATTTTGGTTTGTTTTCAAGCTAGCCAAGTTTGGCTGTGAGACCTGGCTAAATTAGTGCAGGGTCCCAAGATTTGGGAAATTTTCAAAGTCTTGTTTTTTGAGATTTAACTGTTGGAATGCACTCTTTATGTTACCAAATGACTGCTTTAGAAGTCTTGGTTCAAGCAATTTTCAATTTTGGGTTTTTTCAAGCTATCTTAGTGGGTGGTTGGTGCCAAGAATTGGGAAATTTTCAAAGTATTTGTTTTTAGGATTTAATTGCTGAAATCCACTCTTTATATCCCCAAATGAATACTGTAAAAATTTTGGTGCAAGAAATTTTTAATTGTGGTAGCTTTTCAAGCTACCTTAGTTGGTGCATAGGGCCAAGATTTGGGAAACTTTCAAAGACTTGAATTTTCGGATTTTATGGTTGGAATGCACTCTTTATGTCCCAAATGACTACTGTAAAAGTCTTGGTGCAAGAAATTTCTAATATTGGTTAGTTTTCAAGCTACCAAAGTCGGTGCTTGGCGCAGAGATTTGGGAAACTTTCAAAGATTTGGATTTTGGGTTTTGATTATTGGAACGCACTCTTTATATCACCAAAACTCTACTATAAAAATATAGTGCAAGAAATTTTTCATTTTGGTTTGTTTTCAAGCTAGCCAAGATTGGCGGTGAGACCTGACTAAGTTGGTGCATGGTGCCAAGATTTGGGAAATTTTGAAAGTCTTGGTTTTTGAGATTTAATAGATGGAATGTACTCTTTATGTCACCAAAAGACTACTGAAAAGTCTTGGTGCAA
>JAFNIE010000012.1:0-149605 GCA_027742785.1 Vigna reflexopilosa | reverse complement strand
TTGAGGAAATGGACGAAGTGGACGAAGTTGACGAAATGGACGAAATGGACGAATTGGACGAAGTGGACGAAGTGGAGGTAGTGGACGAAGTGGACTATGTGGAGGAAGTGAAAGAGGTGAAGCAAGTGGAGGTAGTGGAGGAAGTGGAGGAAGTAGGCGAAGTGGAGGAAGTAGGCGAAGTGGAGGAAGTAGGCGAAGTGGACGAAGTTGACGAAGTGGACTAAGTGGACGACGTGGACGAAGTGTACGAAGCGGAGTAGAGGAAGTGGTCGAAGTGGACTAAGTTGGACGAAGTGGACTAAGCTGACGAAGTGGTCAAAGTGAAGGAACTGGAGGAAGTGGAAGAAGTGGAAGAAGTGGAGGGAGTGGAGGGAGTGGAGGAAGTGGAGGAAGTGGACAAGTGACAAAGTTGACAAAGTGGACGAAGTTGACGAAGTGGACGAAGTTGACGAAGTCAACCAAGTTGGCGAAGTGGACTAAGTGAACAAAGTAGGCGAAGTGGACGACGTGGACAAAGTTGACGAAGTGGACAAAGTTGACTAAGTGGACGAAGAGGAGGGTGTGGAGGAAGTGGTGGAAGTGTAGGAAATGGAGAAGTGGACGAAGTGGTCGAAGTGGACTAAGTTGACGAAGTGGAGGAAGATGAGGAAGTGCAGGAAGTGGAGGAAGTGGAGGAACTGGAGGAAGTGGACGAAGTGGAAGAAGTGGAGGGAGTGTAGGAGGTGGAGGAAGTGGAGGAAGTGTTGGAAGTGGACGAAGTTGACGAAGTAGACTAAGTTGTCTAAGTTGACTAAGTGGACGATTTGGAGGAACTGGAGAAAGTGGAAGAAGTGCAGGGAGTGGAGGAGGTGGAGGAAGTGGAGGGAGTGGAGGAAGTGGAGGAAGTGTAGGAAGTGGAGGAAGTGGAGGAAGTGGAGCAAGTCGAAGAAGTAGACGAGGGGGATGAAGTGGAGGTAGTGGAAGGGAGTGCACTATGTACAGGAAGTGAAGGAGGTGAAGGAAGTGGACAAAGTGGACGAAGTGGAGGACGAGGAGGAAGTTGACAAAGTGGACGAAGTGGACAAAGTTGACGAAGTGGACGAAGTTGAAGAAGTTGACGAAGTGGAGTAAGTTGACGAAGTGGACTAGTTGACGAAGTGGACTAAGTGGACTACGTGGACGAAGGGTACGAAGCGGAGGAAGTGGAGGAAATGGAGCAAGTGGTCGAAGTGGACGAAGTGGTCCAAGTTGGACGAAGTGGAGGAAGTGGACGAAATGGAGGAAGCGGACGAAATGGAGGAAGCGGACGAAGTCGACTAAGTGGACGAAGTGGACTAAGTGGATGAACTGGAGGGAGTGCAGGATGTGGGGAAGTGGACGAAGTGGACGAAGTTCACAAAGTGGACGAAGTTGACGAAGTGGACTAAGTGGACGACGTGGACAAAGTTGACGAAGTGGACTAAGTGGACGAAGTTGACTAAGTGGACGAAGAGGAGAGGAAGTGGACGAAGTGGACAAAGTTGACGAAGTGGACGAAGTGGACTAAGTTGACGAAGTGGAGGAAGTGGGAGTGGGAAGTGGACGAAGTGGACGAAGTGGAGGAACTGGAGGAACTGAAGGAAGTGGACGAAGTTGACGAAGTGGACTAAGTTGACTACGTTGACTAATTGGATGAAGTGGAGGAACTGGAGGAAATGGACGAAGTGGAAGAAGTGAAGGAGTGGAGGAGGTGGAGGAAGTGGAGGAAGTGGAGAAAGTGGACGAAATGGACGAAGTGCACGAAGATGATGAAGTGGACGAAGTGGACTAAGTGGATTAAGTGGACTAAGTGGACCAAGTGGACGAACTGGATGAAGTGGACGAAGTTGACCAAGTGGACTAAGTTGACGAAGTGGACTAAGTTGACGAAGTGGACGAAGTAGACGAAGTGGACGACGTGGACGAAGTGTACGAAGTGGACGAAGTGGAGGAAGTGGAGGAAATGGAGGAATTGGTCGAACTGGACGAAGTGGAGGAAGTTGACGAAGTGGACGAACTGGACATAGTTAACTAAGTGGACTAAGTGGACGAAGTGGAGGAAGTTGAGGAAGTGGAGGAATTGGAGGAAGTCGAGGAACTGGAAGAAGTAGAGGAAGTGGACGAAGTTGACGAAGTGGACGAAGTGGACGAAGTGGAAGAAGTGGACGAAGTCGACAAAGTGGACGAAGTTGACAAAGTGGACGATTTGGAGGAACTGGAGAAAGTGGAAGAAGTGCAGGGAGTGGAGGAGGTGGAGGAAGTGGAGGGAGTGGAGGAAGTGGAGGAAGTGTAGGAAGTGGAGGAAGTGGAGGAAGTGGAGCAAGTCGAAGAAGTAGATGAGGGGGACGAAGTGGAGGTAGTGGAAGGGAGTGCACTATGTACAGGAAGTGAAGGAGGTGAAGGAAGTGGACAAAGTGGACGAAGTGGAGGACGAGGAGGAAGTTGACAAAGTGGACGAAGTGGACAAAGTTGACGAAGTGGACGAAGTTGAAGAAGTTGACGAAGTGGAGTAAGTTGACGAAGTGGACTAAGTTGACGAAGTGGACTAAGTGGACTACGTGGACGAAGGGTACGAAGCGGAGGAAGTGGAGGAAATGGAGCAAGTGGTCGAAGTGGACGAAGTGGTCTAAGTTGGACGAAGTGTAGGAAGTGGACGAAATGGAGGAAGCGGACGAAATGGAGGAAACGGACGAAGTCGAGTAAGTGGACGAAGTGGACTAAGTGGATGAACTGGAGGGAGTGCAGGATGTGGGGAAGTGGACGAAGTGGACGAAGTTCACAAAGTGGACGAAGTTGACGAAGTGGACTAAGTGGACGACGTGGACAAAGTTGACGAAGTGGACTAAGTGGACGAAGTTGACTAAGTGGACGAAGAGGAGAGGAAGTGGACGAAGTGGACAAAGTTGACGAAGTGGACGAAGTGGACTAAGTTGACGAAGTGGAGGAAGTGGAGGAAGTGGACGAAGTGGAGGAACTGGAGGAACTGGAGGAACTGAAGGAAGTGGACGAAGTTGACGAAGTGGACTAAGTTGACTACGTTGACTAATTGGATGAAGTGGAGGAACTGGAGGAAATGGACGAAGTGGAAGAAGTGAAGGAGTGGAGGAGGTGGAGGAAGTGGAGGAAGTGGAGGAAGTGGAGAAAGTGGACGAAATGGACGAAGTGGACGAAGTGCACGAAGATGATGAAGTGGACGAAGTGGACTAAGTGGATTAAGTGGACTAAGTGGACCAAGTGGACGAACTGGATGAAGTGGACGAAGTTGACCAAGTGGACTAAGTTGACGAAGTGGACTAAGTTGACGAAGTAGACGAAGTAGACGAAGTGGACGACGTGGACGAAGTGTACGAAGTGGACGAAGTGGAGGAAGTGGAGGAAATGGAGGAATTGGTCGAACTGGACGAAGTGGAGGAAGTTGACGAAGTGGACGAACTGGACATAGTTAACTAAGTGGACTAAGTTGGACGAAGTGGAGGAACTGGAGGAAGTCGAGGAACTGGAAGAAGTAGAGGAAGTAGACGAAGTGGACGAAGTTGACGAAGTGGACGAAGTGGAAGAAGTCGACAAAGTGGACGAAGTTGACAAAGTGGATGAAGTGGAGAAAGTGTAGGAAGTGGAGGAACTGGACAAAGTGACGAAGTTGACGAAGTGGACGAAGTTGACAAAGTGGACGAATTTGACAAAGTGGACGAAGTGGACTAGTTGACTAAGTGGATGAAGTGGAGGAACTGGAGAAAATGGACGAAGTAGAAGAAGTGGAGGGAGTGGAGGAGATGGATGAAGTGGAGGAAGTGGAGGAAGTGGAGGAAGTGGAGAAAGTGGTCGAAATGGACGAAGTGCACGAAGTGCACGAAGATGATGAAGTGGACGAAGTGGACTAAGTGGACTAAGTGGGCCAAGTGGACGAACTGGATGAAGTGGACGAAGTTGATCAAGTGGACTAAGTTGACGAAGTGGACTAAGTTGACGAAGTGGACGAAGTAGACGAAGTGGACGACGTGGACGAAGTGTACGAAGTGGACGAAGTGGAGGAAGTGGAGGAACTGGAGGAAGTCGAGGAACTGGAAGAAGTAGAGGAAGTAGACGAAGTGGACGAAGTTTACGAAGTTGACGAAGTTGAAGAAGTGGACGAAGTCGACAAAGTGGACGAAGTTGACAAAGTGGACGAAGTGGAGAAAGTGTAGGAAGTGGAGGAACTGGACAAAGTGACGAAGTTGACGAAGTGGACGAAGTGGACGAAGGGGACGAAGTTGAAAAAGTGGACGAATTTGACAAAGTGGACGAAGTGGACGAAGTGGACTAAGTTGACTAAGTGGATGAAGTGGAGGAACTGGAGAAAATGGACGAAGTAGAAGAAGTGGAGGGAGTTGAGGAGGTGGAGGAAGTGGAGGAAGTGGACGAAGTGGACGAAGTGGACGAAGTGGACTAAGGGAACTAAGTGGACTAAGTGGACTAAGTGGACGAAGTGGACGAAGTGCAGGAGGTGGAAGAAGTGGATAGGTGGACGAAGCAGACGAAGTGGACCAAGTTGACGAAGTGGACTAAGTGGACAAAGTGGCAGGAAGTGGACGAAGTGGAGGAAGTGGAGGAAGTGGACGAAGTGGTGGTAGTGGAGGAAGTGGGCTATGTGGAGGAAGTGAAGGAGGTGAAGGAAGTGGACGAAGTGGACGAAGTTGAAGAAGTGGAGGAAGAGGACGAAGTGGAGGAAGTGGACAAAGTGTACAAAGTGGACGAAGTGGAGGAAGTGGAGGAAGTGGACGAATTGGATGAAGTGGAGTAAGTGTGGGAAGTGGAGGAAGTGGACGAAGTGCAGGAAGTGGAGGATGTTGACGAAGTGGACGAAGTGGACGAACTGGACGAAGTGCACGAAGTGGAAGAGGTGGAAGAAGTGGACGAGGTGGAAGAAGTGGACGAGGTGAACGAAGGAGAGGAATTGGACGAAGTTGACGAAGTGGACGAAGTGGACAAAGTGGAGGAACTCGAGGAAGTGGACGAACTTGACGAAGTGGACGAAGGTGACGAAGTGGACGAAGTGGAGGAAGTGGACAAAGTTGACGAAGTGGAGGAAATGGAGGTAGTGGACGAAGGTGACGAAGTGGACTAAGTTGAGGAAATGGACTAAGTGGACGACATGGACAAAGTGTACGAAGTGGAGGAGGTGGAGGAAATGGAGAAAGTGGTCGAAGTGGAGGAAGTGGAGGAAGTGGAGGAAGTTGACGTAGTTGACGAATTGGGCGAAGTGGAGGAAGTGGAGTAAGTGGACTAAGTTAACTAAGTGGACTAAGTTGGACGAAGTGGACGAAGTGGAGGAACTGGAGGAAGTGGAGGAACTGGAGGAAGTTGACGAAGTGGACTAAGTTAACGAAGTGGACTAAGAGGACGAAGTAGACGAAGTGGATGACGTCAATGAAGTGGAGGAAGTGAAGGAAATGGAGGAAGTGCTCGAACTGGACTAAGTCGGACGAAGTGGAGGAAGTGGACGAAAGGGAGGAAGTGGACGAAGTGGAGTAAGTGGACGAAGTGGAGGAAGTTGACGAAGTCGACTAAGGGGACGAAGTCGACTAAGTGGACGAATTTGACGAAGTGGACGAGGTGGTGAAGTTGACGAAGTGGACTAAGTTGAATAAGTTGACTAAGTGGACGAAGTGGAGGAACTGGAGGAAGTGGAAGAAGTGGAGGGAGTGCAGGAAGTAGAGGAAGTAGAGGAAGTGGAGGAAGTGTAGGAAGTGGAGGAAGTGGAGGAAGTGGAGGAAGTTGACGAAGTGGACGAAGTTGACGAAGTGTACGAAGTGGACGAAGTTGACGATGTGGACGAAGTTGACGAAGTGGACTAAGTTGACGAAGTGGAGGAAGTGGCGCAAGTGGACGAAGTGGAGGAAGTGGAGGAACTTGAGAAAGTGGACGAAGTTGACGAAGTGGACTAAGTTGACTAAGTGGACTAAGTGGATGAAGTGGAGGACCTGGAGGAAGTGGACGAAGTGGAAGAAGTGGAGGGAGTGGAGGAGGTGGAGGAAGTGGAGGGAGTGGTGGAAGTGGAGGAAGTGGACGAAGCGGACTAAGTGGACTAAGTGGACTAAGTGGACGAGGTGGACGAAGTGGACGAAGTGGATGAAGTGGAGTAAGTGTAGGATGTGGAGCAAGTGCAGGAAGTCGAGGAAGTTGACGAAGTGGACGAAGTGGACGGAGTGGAAGAAGTGGAAGAAGTGGACGAGGTGGACGAAGTTGACGAAGTGGACGAAGTGGAGGAAGTGGAGGAGCATGACGAAGTGGACGAAAGTGACGAAGTGGATGAAGTGGAGGAAGTGGACGAAGTTGACGAAGTGGAGGAAGTGGAGGAAGTGGACGAATTGGAGGAAGTGGAGGAAGTGGACTATGTGGAGGAAGTGAAAGAGGTGAAGGAAGTGGAGGAGGTGGAGTAAGTGGAGGTAGTGGAGGAAGTGGATGAAGTGGAGGAAGTGGAGGAAGTGGACTAAGTTGACGAAGTGGATGAAGTGGAGGAAGTGGACGAAGCTGAAGAATTGGAGGAAGTGGAGGAACTGGAGGAAGTGGACGAAGTGAACGAAGTTGACGAAGGGGGCTAAGTGGACTAAGTTGACTAACTGGATGAAGTGGAGGAACAGGAGGAAGTGGACGAAGTGCAAGAAGTGGAGGGACTGGAGGAGGTGGAGAAAGTGGAGGAATTGGAGGAAGTGGAGGAAGTGGACGAAGTTGACGAAGTGGACTAAGTTGAAGAAGTGGACTAAGTGGACGAAGTAGACGAAGTGTACGACGTGGACGAAGTGTACGAAGTGGAGGAAGTGGAGGAAAGTGTCGAAGTGGACGAAGTTGACGAAGTGGACTAAGTGGACGACGTGGACGAAGTGGAGGAAGTGGAGGAAGTTGACGAAATTGACGAAGTGGACGAAGTGGACGAAGTGAACGAAGTGGACTAAGTTGACGAAGTGGACTAAGTGGACGAAGTGGACGAAGTGGAAGAAGTGGAAGAATTGGATGAGTGGGACGAAGTTGACGAAGTGGACGAAGTGGAGGAAGTGTAGGAACTGGAGGAAGTTGACGAAGTGGACGAAGTGGAGGAACTGGAGGAAGTAGAGGAAGTGGAGGTAATGGAGGAAGTGTAGGAAGTGGACTATGTGGAGGAAGTGAAGGAGGTGACGGAAGTGGACGAAGCCAACGAAGTGGAGGTAGTGGAGGAAGTGGAGGGAGTGGAGGAAGTCGAGGAAGTTAACAAAGTGACGAAGTGGACAAAGTTAACGAAGTGGACGAAGTGGACGAAGTTGAAGAAATTGACGAAGTGGACGAAGTTGACGAAGTGGACTAAGTTGTCGAAGTAGACTAAGTGGACGAAGTGGACGACGTGTACGAAGTGGAGGAAGTGGAGCAAATGGAGGAAGTGGTCGAAGTGGAGGAAGTGGAGGATATTGACGAAGTGGACAAAGTGGAAGAAGTGGACGAACTGGATGAAGTGGACGAAATGGACGAAGTGGACTAAGTGGACGAAGTGGATTAGGTGGACGCAGTGGACGAAGTTGACGAAGTGGAAGAGGTGGACGAAGTTGATGAAGTGGGTGAAGTGGACGAAGTGGACTAAGTGGAAGAAGTGGAGGAACTAGAGGAAGTGAGAAAGTGGAGAAGTGGAGGGAATGCAGGAAGTAGAGGAAGTGGAGGAAGTGGACGAAGTCGACAAAGTGGACTTAGTTGACGAAGTGGACTAAGTGGACGAAGTAGGCGAAGTGGACAACATGGACAAAGTTGACGAAGTGGACTAAGTGGACGAAGTGGACTAAGTGGAAGAAGTGGAGGGAGTGGAGGAAGTGGAGGAATTGTAGGAAGTGGAGGAAGTGGAGGAAGTGGACGAAGTTGACGAAGTGGACGAAGTGGATGAAGTGGATTAAGTTGACGAAGTGGAGGAAGTGGAAGAAGTGGAGGAAGTAGAAGAACTAGAGGAAGTGGAGGAACTGGAGGAAGTGGACGAAATGGACGAAGTTGACGAAATGGACTAAGTTGACTAAGGTGACTAAGTGGATGAAGTGGAGGAACTGGAGGAAGTCGACGAAGTGCAAGAAGTGGAGGAGGTGGAGAAAGTGGACGAAGTGGACGAAGTGGACGAAGTTGAAGAAGTTGACGAAGTGGACGAAGTGGACGAAGTGGACTAAGTTGACGAAGTGGACTAAGTGGACGAAGTGGACGAAGTGGAGGAACTGGAGGTAGTGGAGGAAGTGGAGGAAGTGGAGGAAGTTGACAAAGTGGATGAAGTGGACAAAGTTGACCAAGTTGACGAAGTGGACGAAGTTGAAGAAGTTGACGAAGTGGACGAAGTTGACGAAGAGGACAAAGTTGACGAAGTGGACTACATGGACGAAGTAGACGAAGTGGACGACGTGGAAGAAGTGTACGAAGGGAAGGAAGTGGAGGAAATAGAGGAAGTGGTCGAAGTGGACGACCTGGAGGAAGTGAAGGAAGTTAACGAAGTGGACGAAGTGGACTAAGTTAACTGAGTGAACTAAGTGGACGAAGCTGACGAAGTGGGCTAAGTTGGACGAAGTGGACAAAGTGGAGGCAGTGGACGAAAGGGAGGAAGTGGACGAAGAGGACGAAGTGGACGAAGCGGACAAAGTTGAGGAAGTCGACTAAGTGGACGAACTGGACTAAGTGGAGGAAATGGACGAAGTGGACGAGGTTAACGAAGTGGACGAAGTTGACAAAGTGGACGAACTGGACGAATGGACGAAGTGGACGAAGTGGACTAAGTGGACGAAGTGGATTAGGTGGATTAGGTGGACGAAGTGGACGACGTGGACGACGTGGACGAAGTTCACTAGGTTGACTGAGTGGACTAAGTGGACGAAGTGGACGACGTGGATGAAGTCTACCAAGGGGAGGAAGTGGAGGAAATGGAGGAAATGGAGGAGTTGGTCGAAGTAGACGAAGTGGAGGAAGTGAAGTTGACGAAGTGGACGAAGTGGACTAAGTTAACTAAGTGGACTAAGGGGATGAAGTGGACTAAGTTGGACGAAGTGGACGAAGTGGAGGAAGTGGACGAAAGGGAGCAAGTGGACGAAGAGGACGAAGTGGAAAAAGTTGAGGAAGTCGACTAAGTGGACTAAGTGGACGAAGTTGACGAAGTGGAGGAAGTAGAGGAAGTGGACGAAGTTAACGAAGTGGACGAATGGACGAAGTGGACGAAGTGGACTAAGTGGACATAGTGGATGAAGTGGATTAGGTGGACGAAGTTGACGAAGTGGCGAAGTTGACGAAGTGGACTAAGTTGACTAAGTTGACTAAGTGGACGAAGTGGAGGAACTGGAGGACGTGGACGAAGTGGAAGAAATGTAGGGAGTTGAGGAAGTGGAGGAAGTGGACAAAGTGAACGAAGTAGAAGAAGTCGACGAAGTGGACGAATTGGATGAAGTAGATGAAGTAGACAAACGGGACGAAGTTGACAGAGTTTTCAAAGTGGACGAAGTGGACGAAGTGGACGAAGTGGAGGAGGTTAAGGCAGTGAAGGAACTTGACGAAGTGGACGAAGTGGACTAAGTTATCTAAGTGGACTAAGTGGACGAAGTGAACGAAGTGGACGAAGTGGACAAAGTTGGACGAAGTGGACGAAGTTAACAAAGTCGACTAAGTGAACGAAGTGGACTAAGTGGACGAAGTGGAGCAAGTGGAGCAAGTGGACGAAGTGGAAAAAATTGATTAGGTGGACTAAGTGGAAGAAGTGGACTAAGTGGACGAAGTGGTCGAAGTTGACGAAGTTGAGGAAGTAGAGAAAGTGGACGAACTAGACGAAGTTGACGAAGTGGATGAAGTGGATGAAGTGGACGAAGAGGACTAAGTGGACGAAGTGGACGAAGTGGCGAAGTTGACGAAGTGGCGAAGTTGACGAAGTGGCCTAAGTTGACTAAGTTGACGAAGTGGAGGAACTGGTGGAAGTGGAGGAAGTGGAGGAAGTGGACGAAGTTGAAGAAGTTAAGGAAGTGGAAGAAGTTGAGGAAGTGGACGAAATGGAGGAAGTGGAGGTAGTGCACAAAGTGGAGGAAGTGGAGGAAGTGGAGGAAATGGAGGAAGTGGATGAAGCGGACGAAGTGGAGGAAGTGGAGGAAGTGGAGGCAATGGAGGAAGTTGACGAAGTTGACGAAGTCGACGAGGTAGACGATGTGGACTAAGTTAACTAAGGTAACTAAGTAGACTAAGTGGACGAAGTGGACAAAGTTGGACGAAGTGGAGGAAGTGGATAAAGTGGAGGAAGTGGACGAAGTTGAAGAAGTTGAGGAAGTGAACGAAGTGGAGGAAGTGGAGAAAGTTGACAAAGTGGACAAAATTGCCAAAGTGGATGAATATGAAGAATTTGACGAAGTGGACGAAGTTGACGAAGTGGACGAAGTGGACGAAGTGGACGAAGTGGACAAAGTGTACGAAGTGGAGGAAGATGAGGAAGTTGACGAAGTGGAGGAAGTGGAGGAAGTTGACGAAGTTGATGAAGTGGACGAAGTAGACGAAGTGGAGGAAGTGGAGGAAGTGGACAAAAGGGAGGAAGTGGACAAAGTTAAGGAAGTCGATTAAGTGGACGAAGTGGACTAAGTTAACTAAGTGGCCTAAGTGGACGAAGTGAACGAAGTGGAAGAAGTGGACTAAGTTGGACGAAGTGAACGAAGTGGACGAAGTTGACAAAGTTGACAAAGTCGACTAAGTGGACGAAGTGGAGGAAGTGGAGGAAGTGGAGGAAGTGGTCGAAGTTGACGAAGTGGAGGAAGTAGAGAAAGTGGACGAAGTGGACGAAGACGACTAAGTGGACGAAGTTGACGAAGTGGAGGAAGTAGAGGAAGTGGACGAAGTTGAGGAAGTGGACGAATGGACGAAGTGGACGAAGTGCACAAAGTGGATGAAGTGGACTAAGTGGACAAGTGGATGAAGTGGATTAGGTGGACGAAGTGCACGAAGTGGACGAAGTGGACAAAGTTGACGAAGTGGACGAAGTGGCGAAGTTGACGAAGTGGACTAAGTTGACTAAGTGGACGAAGTGGAGGAACTGGAGGACGTGGACGAAGTGGAAGAAATGTAGGGAGTTGAGGAAGTGGAGTAGGTGGAGGAAGTGGAGGAAGTGGACGAAGTGGACGACGTAGAAGAAGTCGACGAAGTGGACGAACTGGACGAAGTGGATGAAGTGGACGAAGGGACGAAGTGGACAAAGTGGGCGAAGTGGATTAAGTGGACGAAGTGGAGGAAGTGGAGGAAGTGGACGAACTAGACGAAGTTGACGAAGTGGATGAAGTGGATGAAGTGGATGAAGTGGACGAAGTGGACAAAGAGGACTAAGTGGACGAAGTGGACGAAGTGGCGAAGTTGACGAAGTGGCGAAGTTGACGAAGTGGCCTTTGTTGACTAAGTTGACGAAGTGGAGGAACTGGTGGAAGTGAAGGAAATGGAGGAAGTGGACGAAGTTGAAGAAGTTGAGGAAGTGGACGAAGTTGAAGAAGTTGAGGAAGTGGACGAAGTTGAGGAAGTGGACGAAGTGGAGGAAGTGGAGGTAGTGCACGAAGTGGAAGAAGTGGACGTAGTGGAGGAAGTGGAGGAAGTGGAGGAACTGGAGGAAGTGGAGGAAATGGAGGAAGTGGACGAAGTGGACGAAGTGGAGGCAGTGGAGGAAGTTGACGAAGTGGACGAGGTAGACGATGTGGACTAAGTTAACTAAGTAGACTAAGTGGACGAAGTGGACAAAGTTGGACGAAGCGGAGGAAGTGGATAAAGTGGACGAAGTTGAAGAAGTTGAGGAAGTGAACGAAGTGGAGGAAGTGGAGAAAGTTGACAAAGTGGACAAAATTGCTGAAGTGGACGAATATGAAGAATTTGACGAAGTGGACGAAGTTGACGAAGTGGACGAACTGGACGAAGTTGACGAAGTGGACGAAGTGGACGAAGTGGACGAAGTGGACGAAGTGGACAAAGTGTACAAAGTGGAGGAAGATGAGGAAGTTGACGAAGTGGAGGAAGTTGACGAAGTTGATGAAGTGGACGAAGTAGACGAAGTGGAGGAAGTGGAGGAAGTGGACAAAAGGGAGGACGTGGAGGAAGTGGACAAAGTTGAGGAAGTCGACTAAGTGGACGAAGTGGACTAAGTTAACTAAGTGGACTAAGTGGACGAAGTGAACGAAGTGGAAGAAGTGGACTAAGTTGGACGAAGTTGACAAAGTTGACAAAGTCGACTAAGTGGAGGAAGTGGACGAAGTGGAGAAAGTGGACGAAGTGGAGGAAGTGGTCGAAGTTGACGAAGTGGAGGAAGTAGAGGAAGTGGACGAAGTGGACGAAGAAGACTAAGTTAAGTGGAGGAAGTGGACGAAGATGACGAAGTGGAGAAAGTAGAGGAAGTGGACGAAGTTGACGAAGTGGACGAATGGACAAAGTGGACGAAGTGCACAAAGTGGATGAAATGGACTAAGTGGACAAGTAGATGAAGTGGATTAGGTGGACGAAGTGGACGAAGTGGACAAGTTGACGAAGTTGACGAAGTGGACGAAGTGGCGAAGTTGACGAAGTGGACTAAGTTGACTAAGTTGAATAAGTGGAGGAAGTGGAGAAACTGGAGGACGTGGACGAAGTGGAAGAAATGTAGGGAGTTGAGGAAGTGGAGTAGGTAAAGGAAGTGGAGGAAGTGGACAAAGTGGACGAAGTAGAAGAAGTCGACGAAGTGGACGAACTGGACGAAGGGGACGAACTGGACAAAGTGGACGAAGTGGACTTAGTGGATAAAGTGGAGGAAGTGGAGCAAGTGGAGGAGGTTAAGGCAGTTAAGCAAGTAGACTAAGTGGACGAAGTGGACTAAGTGGACGTAGTGGAGGAAGTGGTCGAAGTTAACGAAGTGGAGGAAGTAGAGGAAGTGGACGAAATTGACGAAGTTGACGAAGTGGATGAAGTGGACGAAGTGGACAAAGAGGACTAAGTGGACGAAGTGGCGAAGTTGACGAAGTGGCAAAGTTGAGGAAGTGGCCTAAGTTGGCGAAGTGGAGTAACTGGTGGAAGTGGACGAAGTGGACGAAGTTGAAGAAGTTGACGAAGTTGAGGAAGTGGAGGAAGTGGAGGTAGTGGAGGAAGTGGGAGAAGTGGAGGAAATCGAGGAAGTGTAGGAAGTGGAGGCAGTGGAGGAAGTTGACGAAGGTTATGAAGTGGACGAGGTGGACGATGTGGACTAAGTTAACTAAGTTAACTAAGTAGACTAAGTGGAAAAAGTTGGACGAAGTGGACGAAGTGGAGGAAATGGACAAAGTTGACGAAGTCGACTAAGTGGACGAAGTGGACTAAGTGGAGGAAGTGGACGAAGTGGACGAAGTGGACAAAGTGGACGAAGTGGAGGAGATAGTGGACGAAGTGGAGGAAGTGGACGAAGTGGCGAAGTTTACGAAGTGGCGAAGTTGAGGAAGTGGCCTAAGTTGACTAAGTTGACGAAGTGGAGTAACTAGTGGAAGTGGACGAAGTGGACGAAGTTGAAGAAGTTGACGAAGTGGACGAAGTTGAGGAAGTGGAGGAAGTGGAGGAAGTGGAGGTAGTGGAGGAAGTGGAGGAAGTGGAGGAAATCGAGGAAGTGGACGAAGTGGAGGAAGTCGAGGCAGTGGAGGAAGTTGACGAAGGTTATGAAGTGGACGAGGTGGACGATGTGGACTAAGTTAACTAAGTTAACTAAGTAGACTATGTGGACGAAGTGGACAAAGTCGGACGAAGTGGACGAAGTGGAGGAAGTCGAGGAAATGGACAAAGTTGACGAAGTCGACTAAGTGGAGGAAGTGGAGGAAGTGGAGGAAGTGGAGGAAGTGGAGGAAGTGGACAAAGTGGCTAAGTAGACGAAGTGGAGATAGTGAAGGAAGTGGAGGAAGTCGACGAAGTGGAGGAAGTGGACGAACTGGACGAAGTTGACGAAGTGGACGAACTAGACGAAGTGTACGAAGTGGAGGAAGTGGACGAAGCGGAGGAAGTGGACGTGGACGAATTAGACGAACTTGACGAAGTAGATGAAGGGGAGGAAGTGGACGTGGACGAAGTGGACGAAGTGGCGAAGTTGACGAAGTTCACGAAGTGGACTAAGTTGACTAAGTGGACGAAGTGGAGGAACTGGAGGAAGTGGACGAAGTGGAAGAAGTGGAGCGAGTCGAGAAAGTGGAGGAAGTGGAGGAACTGGAGGAAGTGGAGAAACTGGAGGTAGTGGAGGAAGTTGACGAAGTGGACGAACTGGACGAAGTGGACAAAGTGGAGGAGGTGGAGGAAGTCCATGAAGTGGAGGAACTTGACGAAGTGGACGAAGTTGATGAAGTGGACGGAGTGGACGAAGTGGAGGAAGTGGATGAAGTTGATGAAGTGGAGGAAGTTGAAAAAGTGGACGAGGTGGACAAAATTGACGAAGTGGACGAAGTTGAAGAAGTTGACGAAGTGGACGAAGTTGACGAAGTAGACAAAGTGGACGACGTGGACGAAGATTACGAAGTGGAAGAAGTGGAGGAAATGGAGGAAGTGGACGAAGTGGACTAAGTGGAGGAAGTGGACAAAGTGGACAAATTGGAGGAATTGGAGGAAGTGGACGAAGTGGACAAAGTGAACGAAGTGGACGAAGTGGACGAAGTGGACGAAGTGACTAAGTGGAGTAAGTGGACGAAGTGAACGAATTGGACGAAGTGGAGGAAGTGGCGAAGTTGACGAAGTGGCGAAGTTGACGAAGTGGACGATGTGGCGAAGTTGACGAAGTGGAGGAACTGGAGGAAGTGGACGAAGTGGACTAAGTGGAGGAAGTGGACAAAGTGGACAAATTGGAGGAATTGGAGGAAGTGGAGGAATTGGAGGAAGTGGACGAAGTGGACAAAGTGAACGAACTGGACGAAGTGGACGAAGTGGACTAAGTGGAGTAAGTGGACGAAGTGAACGAATTGGACGAAGTGGACGAAGTGGACGAAGTGGCGAAGTTGACGAAGTGGCGAAGTTGACGAAGTGGACGATGTGGCGAAGTTGACGAAGTGGAGGAACTGGAGGAAGTGGACGAAGTGGACTAAGTGGAGGAAGTGGACAAAGTGGACAAATTGGAGGAATTGGAGGAAGTGGAGGAATTGGAGGAAGTGGACGAAGTGGACAAAGTGAACGAACTGGACGAAGTGGACGAAGTGGACTAAGTGGACGAAGTGAACCAATTGGACGAAGTGGACGAAGTGGAGGAAGTGGCGAAGTTGACGAAGTGGCGAAGTTGACGAAGTGGACGATGTGGCGAAGTTGACGAAGTGGAGGAACTGGAGGAAGTGGACAAAGTGGAAGAATTGGAGGGAGTGGAGGAAATGGACAAAGTGGTGGAGGTGGACGAAGTGGACGAAGTTGAAGAAGTTGACACAGCGGACGAAGTTGACGAAGTGGACTAAGTGGACGAAGTAGGCGAAGTGAACGACGTGGACAAAGTTGACGAAGTGGACAAAGTGGACGAAATGGACTAAGCGGACAAAGTGGAGGGAGTGGAGGAAGTGGAGGAGGTGTAGGAAGTGGAGGAAGTGGACTAAGTTGACGAAGTGGAGGAAGTGGAGGAAGTGGAGGAAGTGGGGGACCCGGAGGAAGTGGAGGAACTGGAGGAAGTAGACGAAGTGGAGGAAGTGGACGAAGTGGAGGAAGTGGACGAAGTGGAAAATGTTGACGAAGAGGACTAAGTGGACGAGGTGGAGTAAGTGGAGGAAGTGGACGAAGTTGACGAAGTGGACGAAGTAGAGAAAGTGAACGAAGTTGACGAAGTGGACGAAGTGGTGGAAGTGGAGGAAGTGGAGGAACTAGAGGAGGTGGACGGAGTGGAAGAAGTCGACGGAGTGGATGAGGTGGAGGAAGTGGACGAAGTGGACAAACTTGACGAAGTGGACGAACTGGACTAAGTTGACGAAGTGGAGGAAGTGGAGGAAGGGGAGGAAGTGGAGGAAGTTGACGAAGTGGAAGAAGTGGACGAAGTGGACGAAGTGGACGAAGTTGACGAAGTTCACGAAGTGGACGAAGTAGAGGAGGTGGAGGAACTGTAGGAAGTGGAGGAACTTGACGAAGTGAACGAAGTTGATGAAATGGACGAAGTTGACGAAGTGGACGAAGTTGACGAAGTGGACGAAGTGGAGGTAGTGGAGGAAGTTGAGGAAGTCGACTATGTGGGGGAAGTGAAGGAGGTGAAGGAAGCGGACGAAGTGGAGGTAGTGTAGGAAGTGGAGGAAGTCGAGCAAGTTGACAAAGTGGAAGAAGTGGACGAATTTGACGAAGTTGAAGATGTTGACGAAGCGGACTAAGTTGACGAAGTAGACGAACTGGACGAAGTGGACGAAGTGGAGGAAGTTGACGAAGTGGAAGAAGTGGACTAAGTTAACTAAGTGGACGAAGTGAACGAAGTGGGACTAAGATGGACGAAGTGGAGAAAGTTGACGAAGTTGACTAAGTGGATGAAGTGGACTAAGTGGACGAACTGGAGGAAGTGGAGGAAGTGGACAAAGTAGACGAAGAGGACAAAGTGGACGAAGTGGACTAAGTCGACGAAGTGGAGGAAGTGGACGAAGTGGAGGAACTGGAGGAAGTGGACGAAGTGGACAAAGTGGACGAACTGGACGAAGTGGACGAAGTGGACGAAGTGGATGAAGTGGACTGAGTGGACTAAGTGACAAGTGGACGAAGTGAACGAATTGGACGAAGTGGACGAAGTGGCGAAGTTGACGAAATGGACGAAGTGGCGAAGTTGACGAAGTGGAGGAACAAGAGGAAGTCGACGAAGTGGAAGAAGTGGAGGGAGTGGAGGAAGTGGACAAAGTAGAGGAGGTGGACGAAGTGGAGGAAGTGGAGGAAGTGGACGAAGTGGAGGAACTGGAGGAAGTGGAGGAACTGGAGGAAATGGACGAAGTGGACGAAGTGGACGAAGTGGATGAAGTGGACTGAGTGGACTAAGTGGACGAAGTGAACGAAATGGACGAAGTGGCGAAGTTGACGAAGTGGACAAAGTGGCGAAGTTGACGAAGTGGACGAAGTGGCGAAGTTGACGAATTGGAGGAACTGGAGGTAGTCGGCGAAGTGGAAGAAGTGGAGGGAGTGGAGGAAGTAGACAAAGTGGAGGAGGTGGACGAAGTGGACGAAGTTGAAGAAGTTGACGAAGTGGACGAAGTTGAGGAAGTGGACTAAGTGGACGAAGTAGGCGAAGTGAACGACGTGGACAAAGTTGACGAAGTGGACAAAGTGGAGGAACTGTCGGAGTGGACGAAGTGGACTTAGTTGACGAAGTGGACTAAGTGGACGAAGTAGGCGAAGTGAACGACGTGGACAAAGTTGACGAAGTGGACAAAGTGGAGGAACTGTCGGAAGTGGACGAAGTGGACTTAGTTGATTAAGTGGAGGAAGTGGACGAAGTGGGGGAACCGGAGGAAGTGAAGAAAGTGGACGAAGTTGATGAAGTGGACTAACTAGACGAAGTGTACGAAGTGGAGGAAGTGGACGAAGCGGAGGAAGTGGACGTGGACGAATTAGACGAACTTGACGAAGTAGATGAAGGGGAGGAAGTGGACGTGGACGAAGTGGACGAATGGACGAAGTGGCGAAGTTGACGAAGTTCACGAAGTGGACTAAGTTGACTAAGTGGACAAAGTGGAGGAACTGGAGGAAGTGGACGAAGTGGAAGAAGTGGAGGGAGTAGAGGAAGTGAAGGAAGTGGACGAAGTGGGGGAACCGGAGGAAGTGGAGGAATTGCAGGAGGTGGACGAAGTTGACAAAGTGGACTAAGTTGACTAAGTGGACGAAGTGGAGGAACTGGAGGAAGTGGAAGAAGTGGAGGGAGTGGAGGAGGTTGACGAAGTGGACGAAGTCGATGGAGTGGACGAAGTGGATGAAGTGGACGAAGTGGAGGAAGTGGAGGAAGTGGAGGCAATGGACGAAGTTGACAAAGTTGACGAAGCCGACTAAGTGAAGGAAGTGGACTAAGTGGAGGAAGTGGAGGAAGAGGAGGAAGTGGAGGAAGTGGACGAAGTGGAGGAAGTGGAGGAAGTGGACGAAGTGGACGAAGTGGAGGAACTAGAGGAAATGGAGGAACTGGAGGAAGTGGACGAAGTTGACGAAGTTGACGAAGTTGACTAAGTTGACGAAGTTGACTAAGTTGACTAAGTGGACGAAGTGGAGGAATTGGAGGAAGTGGACAAAGTGGACGAAGTGGACGAAGTTGACGGAGTGGACGGAGTGCAAGAAGTGGACGAAGTGGACAAAGTTGACGAAGTCGACTAAGTGGAGGAAGTGGACTAAGTGGAGGAAGTGGACAAAGTGGGCGAAGTTCACGACGTGGAAGAAGTAGAGAAAGTGGACGAAGTTGACGAAGTGGACGAAAAGGACGAAGTGGACAAAGTGCACAAAGTGGACTGAGTTGACGAAGTGGAGAAAGTGGAGGAAGTGGACGAAGTGGAGGAACTGGAGGAAGTGGGGAAGTGGGCGAAGTGGGCGAAGTGGACAAAGTTGACGAAGTGGACGAAGTGGACGAAGTGGACGAAGTGCACAAGTTGACGAAGTGGACTAAGTTGACGAAGTGGACTAAGTGGAGGAAGTGGAGGAAGTGGAGGAAGTCGACGAAGTGGCGAAATGGACGAAGTGGAAGAAGTGGACGAGGTAGACGAAGTTGACGAAGTGAAGGAAGTGGAGGAACTAGAGTAAGTTGAGGAAGTGGAGGAACTTTACGAAGTGGACGAAGTTCACGAGGTGGAGCAAGTGGAGGAAATGGACGAAGTTGAGGAAGTGGACGAAGTGGAGGTGGTGAAGAAAGTGGACGAAGTGGAGGTAGTGGACGATGTGGACAAAGTGGAGGAAGTGGAGGAAGTTAACCAAGTGGACGAAGTGGACAAAGTTGACGAAGTGGACGAAGTGGACGAAGTGGACGAAGTTGAAGTACTTGAGGAAGTGGACGAAGTAGACGAAGTGGACGAAGTTGACGAAGTGGACTAAGTGGACGAAGTGGACGAAGTGGACGAAGTGGACGAAGTGTAGGAAGTTGAGGAAGTGGACGAAGTGGAGGAAGTTGACGAAGTGGACGAAGTAGATAAAGTGGAGGAACTGCAGGAACTGGAGGACGTGGAGGAACTTGACGAAATTGAGGAAGTGGACGAAGTGGAGGAAGTGGAGGATGTGGAGGAAGGGGACGACGTGGACAAGTGGAGGAACTGGAAGAAATGGAGGAACTGGAGGAAGTGGGCGAAGTGGACAAAGTGGAAGAAGTCGACGAAGTGGAAGAAGTTGACGAAGTGGACGAACTGGAGGAAGTTGAGGATCTGAAGGAAGTGGAGGAACTTGACGAAGTGGAGGAACTGGACGAAGTGGATGAAGTGGGCGAAGCGAACGAAGAGGACGAAGTGGACGAAGTGGAGAAGGGGACAAAGTGGACGAGGTGGACGAAGTTGAGGAAGTGGACGAAATTGAGGAAGTGGAGGAAGTGGAGGAACTGGACGAAGTGGACGAAGTTGAGGAAGTGGACGAAATGGAGGAAGTGCAGGAAGTGGAGGAAGTGGACGAAGTGGAGGAAGTGGGCGAAGTGGACGAAGTGAACGAAGTGGACTAAGTTGAACGAAGTGGACGAAGTGGACTAAGTTGAACGAAGTGGACGAAGTGGACGAAGTGGCGAAAGTGGAGGAAGTGAACGAAGTGGACGAAATCGAGGAAGTGGGCGAAGTGGACGAAGTGGGCGAAGTGGACACAGTTGACGAAGTGGACGAAGTGCACAAAGTTGACGAAGTGGACTAAGTTGACGAAGTGGACTAAGTGGAGGAAGTGGAGAGAGTGTAGGAAGTGGAGGAAGTTGACGAAATGGCGAAATGGACGAAGTGGAAGAAGTGGACGAAGTGGACGAGTTGGACGAAGTTGACGAAGTGAAGGAAGTGGAGGAACTAGAGTAAGTGGAGGAAGTGGAGGAACTTTACGAAGTGGACGAAGTTCACGAGGTGGAGGAAGTGGAGGAAGTTAACCAAGTGGACGAAGTGGAAGAAGTTGAAGCAGTTGATGAAGTGGACGAAGTGGACGAAGTGGACGAAGTGGACTAAGTGGACGAAGTGGACGAAGTGTAGGAAGTTGAGGAAGTGGACGAAGTGGAGGAAGTTGACGAAGTGGATGAAGTGGACGAATTGGACGAAGTAGACGAAGTGGAGGAACTGGAGGACCTGGAGGAACTTGACGAAGTTGAGGAAGTGGAGGAAGTGGAGGATGTGGAGGAAGGGGAGGACGTGGACGAAGTGGAGGAACTGGAAGAAGTGGAGGAACTGGAGGAAGTGGGCGAAGTGGACAAAGTGAAAGAAGTGGACGAAGTGGAAGAAGTTGACGAAGTGGAGGAACTGGTGGAAGTGGAGGAACTGGAGGAAGTGGAGGAACTAGAGGAACTGGACGAAGTTGACGAAGTGGATAAAGAGGAGGAAGTTTAGCAACTGAGAGTGACGAAGTGGACGAAGTGGGGGAACTGAGGAAGTGGAGGAACTGAAGGAAATGGAGGAAGTGGACGAAATGGACGAAGTGGAAGAAGTGGAAGGAGACGAGGAAGTTGACGAAGTGGACAAAGTGGATAAAGTGGACAAAGTGGACAAAGTGGAGGAAGTGGAGGACGAAGTGGACGAAGTGGACGAAGTGGAGGAACTAGAGGAAGTGGAGGAAGTGGAGGAACTTGACGAAGTGGATGAAGTGGACGAAGTTCACGAAGTGGAGGAAGTGGAGGAAATGGACGAAGTTGACGAAGTGGAGGAAGTGGAGGTGGTGAAGAAAGTGGAGGTAGTGGACGAGTTGGAGGAAGTGGACAAAGTGGACGAAGTTGACGAAGTGGACGAAGTTGAAGCAGTTGATAAAGTGGACGAAGTGGACGAAGTTCACGAAGTGGAGGAAGTGGAGGAAATGCACGAAGTTGACGAAGTGGAGGAAGTGAAGGAAGTGGAGGTGGTGAAGAAAGTGGAGGTAGTGGACGAGTTGGAGGAAGTGGAGGAAGTTGACAAAGTGGACGAAGTAGACGAAGTGGATGAAGTGTAGGAAGTTGAGGAAGTGGAGGAAGTGGAGGTAGTTGACGAAGTTCAAGAAGTGGACGAATTGGACTAAGTAGACGAAGTGCAGGAACTGGAGGAAGTGGGTGAAGTGGACGAAGTGGACGGGTGGACGAAGTTGACGAAGTGGAGGAACGGGAGCAACTGGAGGAAGTGGAGGAACTAGAGGAACTTGACGAAGTGGACGAAGTTGACGAAGTGGACGAAGTGGATAAAGTGGAGGAAGTGTAGGAACTGGAGGAAGTGCACGAAGTGGAGGAACGGGAGGAAGTGGGCGAAGTGGACGAAGTGAACGAAGTGGACAAAGTGGACTAAGTTGAACGAAGTGGACGAAGTGGACGAAGTGGACGAAGTGGCGAAAGTGGAGGAAGTGAACGAAGTGGACGAAATCGAGGAACTAGAGGAACTGGAGGAAGTGGGCGAAGTGGACGAAGTGGGCGAAGTGGACAAAGTTGAAGAAGTTGACGAAGTGGACGAAGTGGACGAAGTGCACAAAGTTGACGAAGTGGACTAAGTTGACGATGTGGACTAAGTGGAGGAAGTGGAGGGAGTGTAGGAAGTGGAGGAAGTTGACGAAGTGGCGAAATGGACGAAGTGGAAGAAGTGGACGAAGTGGACGAGGTGGACGAAGTTGACGAAGTGAAGGAAGTGGAGGAACTAGAGTAAGTGGAGGAAGTGGAGGAAGTGGAGGAGCTTTACGAAGTGGACGAAGTTCACGAGGTGGAGGAAGTGGAGGAAGTGGACGAAGTTGAGGAAGTGGACGAAATGGAGGAAGTGGACGAAGTGGAGGTGGTGAAGAAAGTGGACAAAGTGGAGGTAGTGGACGATGTGGACAAAGTGGAAGAAGTGGAGGAACTAGAAGAAGTGGAGGAAGTGGAGGAACTTGACGAAGTGGATGAAATGGACGAAGTTCACGAAGTGGAGGAAGTGGAGGAAATGGACGAAGTTGACGAAGTGGAGGAAGTGGAGGTGGTGAAGAAAGTGGAGGTAGTGGACGAGTTGGAGGAAGTGGAGGAAGTTGACAAAGTGACGAAGTTGACGAAGTGGACGAAGTGGACGAAGTGGACGAAGGGGACGAAGTTGACAAGTGGACGAATTTGACAAAGTGGACGAAGTGGACGAAGTGGACTAGGTTGACTAAGTGGATGAAGTGGAGGAACTGGAGAAAATGGACGAAGTAGAAGAAGTGGAGGGAGTTGAGGAGGTGGAGGAAGTGGAGGAAGTGGAGGAAGTGGACGAAATGGACTGTGTGGACGAAGTGGACTAAGGGAACTAAGTGGACTAAGTGGACTAAGTGGACGAAGTGGACGAAGTGGACGAAGTGCAGGAGGTGGAAGAAGTGGATAGGTGGACGAAGCAGACGAAGTGGACCAAGTTGACGAAGTGGACTAAGTGGACAAAGTGGAGGAACTCGAGGAAGTGGAGGAAGTGGAGGAACTGGACGAAGTGGACGAAGGTGACGAAGGGGACGAAGTGGACGAAGTTGACGAAGTGGACGAAGTGGAGGAAGTGGACGAAGTGGACGAAGTGGTGGTAGTGGAGGAAGTGGACTATGTGGAGGAAGTGAAGGAGGTGAAGGAAGTGGACGAAGTGGACGAAGTTGAAGAAGTGGAGGAAGAGGACGAAGTGGAGGAAGTGGACAAAGTGTACAAAGTGGACGAAGTGGACGAAGTGGAGGAAGTGGACGAAGTGGATGAAGTGGAGTAAGTGTGGGAAGTGGAGGAAGTGGACGAAGTGCAGGAAGTGGAGGATGTTGACGAAGTGGACGAAGTGGACGAACTGGACGAAGTGCACGAAGTGGAAGAGGTGGAAGAAGTGGACGAGGTGGAAGAAGTGGACGAGGTGGACGAAGGAGAGGAATTGGACGAAGTTGACGAAGTGGACGAAGTGGACAAAGTGGAGGAACTCGAGGAAGTGGACGAACTTGACGAAGTGGACGAAGGTGACGAAGTGGACGAAGTGGAGGAAGTGGACAAAGTTGACGAAGTGGAGGAAATGGAGGTAGTGGACGAAGGTGACGAAGTGGACTAAGTTGAGGAAATGGACTAAGTGGACGACATGGACAAAGTGTACGAAGTGGAGGAGGTGGAGGAAATGGAGAAAGTGGTCGAAGTGGAGGAAGTGGAGGAAGTTGACGTAGTTGACGAATTGGGCGAAGTGGAGGAAGTGGAGTAAGTGGACTAAGTTAACTAAGTGGACTAAGTTGGACGAAGTGGACGAAGTGGAGGAACTGGAGGAAGTGGAGGAACTGGAGGAAGTTGACGAAGTGGACTAAGTTAACGAAGTGGACTAAGAGGACGAAGTAGACGAAGTGGATGACGTCAATGAAGTGGAGGAAGTGAAGGAAATGGAGGAAGTGCTCGAACTGGACTAAGTTGGACGAAGTGGAGGAAGTGGACGAAAGGGAGGAAGTGGACGAAGTGGAGTAAGTGGACGAAGTGGAGGAAGTTGACGAAGTCGACTAAGGGGACGAAGTCGACTAAGTGGACGAATTTGACGAAGTGGACGAGGTGGTGAAGTTGACGAAGTGGACTAAGTTGAATAAGTTGACTAAGTGGACGAAGTGGAGGAACTGGAGGAAGTGGAAGAAGTGGAGGGAGTGCAGGAAGTAGAGGAAGTAGAGGAAGTGGAGGAAGTGTAGGAAGTGGAGGAAGTGGAGGAAGTGGAGGAAGTTGACGAAGTGGACGAAGTTGACGAAGTGTACGAAGTGGAAGAAGTGGACGAGGTGGACGAAGTTGACGAAGTGGACGAAGTGGACGAAGTGGAGGAGCATGACGAAGTGGACGAAAGTGACGAAGTGGATGAAGTGGAGGAAGTGGACGAAGTTGACGAAGTGGAGGAAGTGGAGGAAGTGGACGAATTGGAGGAAGTGGAGGAAGTGGACTATGTGGAGGAAGTGAAAGAGGTGAAGGAAGTGGAGGAGGTGGAGTAAGTGGAGGTAGTGGAGGAAGTGGATGAAGTGGACGAAGTGGAGGAAGTGGACTAAGTTGACGAAGTGGATGAAGTGGAGGAAGTGGACGAAGCTGAAGAATTGGAGGAAGTGGAGGAACTGGAGGAAGTGGACGAAGTGAACGAAGTTGACGAAGTGGGCTAAGTGGACTAAGTTGACTAACTGGATGAAGTGGAGGAACAGGAGGAAGTGGACGAAGTGCAAGAACTGGAGGGACTGGAGGAGGTGGAGAAAGTGGAGGAATTGGAGGAAGTGGAGGAAGTGGACGAAGTTGACGAAGTGGACTAAGTTGAAGAAGTGGACTAAGTGGACGAAGTAGACGAAGTGTACGACGTGGACGAAGTGTACGAAGTGGAGGAAGTGGAGGAAAGTGTCGAAGTGGACGAAGTTGACGAAGTGGACTAAGTGGACGACGTGGACGAAGTGGAGGAAGTGGAGGAAGTTGACGAAATTGACGAAGTGGACGAAGTGGACGAAGTGAACGAAGTGGACTAAGTTGACGAAGTGGACTAAGTGGACGAAGTGGACGAAGTGGAAGAAGTGGAAGAATTGGATGAGTGGGACGAAGTTGACGAAGTGGACGAAGTGGAGGAAGTGTAGGAACTGGAGGAAGTTGACGAAGTGGACGAAGTGGAGGAACTGGAGGAAGTAGAGGAAGTGGAGGTAATGGAGGAAGTGTAGGAAGTGGACTATGTGGAGGAAGTGAAGGAGGTGACGGAAGTGGACGAAGCCAACGAAGTGGAGGTAGTGGAGGAAGTGGAGGGAGTGGAGGAAGTCGAGGAAGTTAACAAAGTGGACGAAGTGGACAAAGTTAACGAAGTGGACGAAGTGGACGAAGTTGAAGAAATTGACGAAGTGGACGAAGTTGACGAAGTGGACTAAGTTGACGAAGTAGACTAAGTGGACGAAGTGGACGACGTGTACGAAGTGGAGGAAGTGGAGCAAATGGAGGAAGTGGTCGAAGTGGAGGAAGTGGAGGATATTGACGAAGTGGACAAAGTGGAAGAAGTGGACGAATTGGATGAAGTGGACGAAATGGACGAAGTGGACTAAGTGGACTAAGTGGACGAAGTGGATTAGGTGGACGCAGTGGACGAAGTTGACGAAGTGGAAGAGGTGGACGAAGTTGATGAAGTGGGTGAAGTGGACGAAGTGGACTAAGTGGAAGAAGTGGAGGAACTAGAGGAAGTGAGAAAGTGGAGAAGTGGAGGGAATGCAGGAAGTAGAGGAAGTGGAGGAAGTGGACGAAGTCGACAAAGTGGACTTAGTTGACGAAGTGGACTAAGTGGACGAAGTAGGCGAAGTGGACAACATGGACAAAGTTGACGAAGTGGACTAAGTGGACGAAGTGGACTAAGTGGAAGAAGTGGAGGGAGTGGAGGAAGTGGAGGAATTGTAGGAAGTGGAGGAAGTGGAGGAAGTGGACGAAGTTGACGAAGTGGACGAAGTGGATGAAGTGGATTAAGTTGACGAAGTGGAGGAAGTGGAAGAAGTGGAGGAAGTAGAAGAACTAGAGGAAGTGGAGGAACTGGAGGAAGTGGACGAAATGGACGAAGTTGACGAAATGGACTAAGTTGACTAAGGTGACTAAGTGGATGAAGTGGAGGAACTGGAGGAAGTCGACGAAGTGCAAGAAGTGGAGGAGGTGGAGAAAGTGGACGAAGTGGACGAAGTGGACGAAGTTGAAGAAGTTGACGAAGTGGACGAAGTGGACGAAGTGGACGAAGTGGACTAAGTTGACGAAGTGGACTAAGTGGACGAAGTGGACGAAGTGGAGGAACTGGAGGTAGTGGAGGAAGTGGAGGAAGTTGACAAAGTGGATGAAGTGGACAAAGTTGACCAAGTTGACGAAGTGGACGAAGTTGAAGAAGTTGACGAAGTGGACGAAGTTGACAAAGAGGACAAAGTTGACGAAGTGGACTACATGGACGAAGTAGACGAAGTGGACGACGTGGAAGAAGTGTACGAAGGGAAGGAAGTGGAGGAAATATAGGAAGTGGTCGAAGTGGACGACCTGGAGGAAGTGAAGGAAGTTAACGAAGTGGACGAAGTGGACTAAGTTAACTGAGTGAACTAAGTGGACGAAGCTGACGAAGTGGGCTAAGTTGGACGAAGTGGACAAAGTGGAGGCAGTGGACGAAAGGGAGGAAGTGGACGAAGAGGACGAAGTGGACGAAGCGGACAAAGTTGAGGAAGTCGACTAAGTGGACGAACTGGACTAAGTGGAGGAAATGGACGAAGTGGACGAGGTTAACGAAGTGGACGAAGTTGACAAAGTGGACGAACTGGACGAATGGACGAAGTGGACGAAGTGGACTAAGTGACGAAGTGGATTAGGTGGATTAGGTGGACGAAGTGGACGACGTGGACGAAGTTCACTAGGTTGACTGAGTGGACTAAGTGGACGAAGTGGACGACGTGGATGAAGTCTACCAAGGGGAGGAAGTGGAGGAAATGGAGGAAATGGAGGAGTTGGTCGAAGTAGACGAAGTGGAGGAAGTGAAGTTGACGAAGTGGACGAAGTGGACTAAGTTAACTAAGTGGACTAAGGGGATGAAGTGGACTAAGTTGGACGAAGTGGACGAAGTGGAGGAAGTGGACGAAAGGGAGCAAGTGGACGAAGAGGACGAAGTGGAAAAAGTTGAGGAAGTCGACTAAGTGGACTAAGTGGACGAAGTTGACGAAGTGGAGGAAGTAGAGGAAGTGGACGAAGTTGACGAAGTGGACGAATGGACGAAGTGGACGAAGTGGACTAAGTGGACATAGTGGATGAAGTGGATTAGGTGGACGAAGTGGCGAAGTTGACGAAGTGGACTAAGTTGACTAAGTTGACTAAGTGGACGAAGTGGAGGAACTGGAGGACGTGGACGAAGTGGAAGAAATGTAGGGAGTTGAGGAAGTGGAGGAAGTGGACAAAGTGGACGAAGTAGAAGAAGTCGACGAAGTGGACGAATTGGATGAAGTAGATGAAGTAGACAAACGGGACGAAGTTGACGGAGTTTTCAAAGTGGACGAAGTGGACGAAGTGGACGAAGTGGAGGAGGTTAAGGCAGTGAAGGAACTTGACGAAGTGGACGAAGTGGACTAAGTTATCTAAGTGGACTAAGTGGACGAAGTGAACGAAGTGGACGAAGTGGACAAAGTTGGACGAAGTGGACGAAGTTAACAAAGTCGACTAAGTGAACGAAGTGGACTAAGTGGACGAAGTGGAGCAAGTGGAGCAAGTGGACGAAGTGGAAAAAATTGATTAGGTGGACTAAGTGGAAGAAGTGGACTAAGTGGACGAAGTGGTCGAAGTTGACGAAGTGGAGGAAGTAGAGGAAGTGGACGAACTAGACGAAGTTGACGAAGTGGATGAAGTGGATGAAGTGGACGAAGAGGACTAAGTGGACGAAGTGGACGAAGTGGCGAAGTTGACGAAGTGGCGAAGTTGACGAAGTGGCCTAAGTTGACTAAGTTGACGAAGTGGAGGAAGTGGAGGAAGTGGACGAAGTTGAAGAAGTTAAGGAAGTGGACGAAGTTGAGGAAGTGGACGAAATGGAGGAAGTGGAGGTAGTGCACAAAGTGGAGGAAGTGGAGGAAGTGGAGGAAATGGAGGAAGTGGATGAAGCGGACGAAGTGGAGGAAGTGGAGGAAGTGGAGGCAATGGAGGAAGTTGACGAAGTCGACGAAGGTAGACGATGTGGACTAAGTTAACTAAGGTAACTAAGTAGACTAAGTGGACGAAGTGGACAAAGTTGGACGAAGTGGAGGAAGTGGATAAAGTGGAGGAAGTGGACGAAGTTGAAGAAGTTGAGGAAGTGAACGAAGTGGAGGAAGTGGAGAAAGTTGACAAAGTGGACAAAATTGCCAAAGTGGACGAATATGAAGAATTTGACGAAGTGGACGAAGTTGACGAAGTAGACGAAGTGGACGAAGTGGACGAAGTGGACAAAGTGTACGAAGTGGAGGAAGATGAGGAAGTTGACGAAGTGGAGGAAGTGGAGGAAGTTGACGAAGTTGATGAAGTGGACGAAGTAGACGAAGTGGAGGAAGTGGAGGAAGTGGACAAAAGGGAGGAAGTGGACAAAGTTAAGGAAGTCGATTAAGTGGACGAAGTGGACTAAGTTAACTAAGTGGCCTAAGTGGACGAAGTGAACGAAGTGGAAGAAGTGGACTAAGTTGGACGAAGTGAACGAAGTGGACGAAGTTGACAAAGTTGACAAAGTCGACTAAGTGGAGGAAGTGGAGGAAGTGGTCGAAGTTGACGAAGTGGAGGAAGTAGAGGAAGTGGACGAAGTGGACGAAGACGACTAAGTGGACGAAGTTGACGAAGTGGAGGAAGTAGAGGAAGTGGACGAAGTTGAGGAAGTGGACGAATGGACGAAATGGACGAAGTGCACAAAGTGGATGAAGTGGACTAAGTGGACAAGTGGATGAAGTGGATTAGGTGGACGAAGTGCACGAAGTGGACGAAGTGGACAAAGTTGACGAAGTGGACGAAGTGGCGAAGTTGACGAAGTGGACTAAGTTGACTAAGTGGACGAAGTGGAGGAACTGGAGGACGTGGACGAAGTGGAAGAAATGTAGGGAGTTGAGGAAGTGGAGTAGGTGGAGGAAGTGGACGAAGTGGACGACGTAGAAGAAGTCGACGAATTGGACGAACTGGACGAAGTGGATGAAGTGGACGAAGGGGACGAAGTGGACAAAGTGGGCGAAGTGGATTAAGTGGACGAAGTGGAGGAAGTGGAGGAAGTGGACGAACTAGACGAAGTTGACGAAGTGGATGAAGTGGATGAAGTGGATGAAGTGGACGAAGTGGACAAAGAGGACTAAGTGGACGAAGTGGACGAAGTGGCGAAGTTGACGAAGTGGCGAAGTTGACGAAGTGGCCTTGGTTGACTAAGTTGACGAAGTGGAGGAACTGGTGGAAGTGAAGGAAATGGAGGAAGTGGACGAAGTTGAAGAAGTTGAGGAAGTGGACGAAGTTGAAGAAGTTGAGGAAGTGGACGAAGTTGAAGAAGTGAGGAGTGACGAAGTTGAGGAAGTGGACGAAGTGGAGGAAGTGGAGGTAGTGCACGAAGTGGAAGAAGTGGACGTAGTGGAGGAAGTGGAGGAAGTGGAGGAACTGGAGGAAGTGGAGGAAATGGAGGAAGTGGACGAAGTGGACGAAGTGGAGGCAGTGGAGGAAGTTGACGAAGTGGACGAGGTAGACGATGTGGACTAAGTTAACTAAGTAGACTAAGTGGACGAAGTGGACAAAGTTGGACGAAGCGGAGGAAGTGGATAAAGTGGACGAAGTTGAAGAAGTTGAGGAAGTGAACGAAGTGGAGGAAGTGGAGAAAGTTGACAAAGTGGACAAAATTGCTGAAGTGGACGAATATGAAGAATTTGACGAAGTGGACGAAGTTGACGAAGTTGACGAAGTGGACGAAGTGGACGAAGTGGACAAAGTGTACAAAGTGGAGGAAGATGAGGAAGTTGACGAAGTGGAGGAAGTTGACGAAGTTGATGAAGTGGACGAAGTAGACGAAGTGGAGGAAGTGGAGGAAGTGGACAAAAGGGAGGACGTGGAGGAAGTGGACAAAGTTGAGGAAGTCGACTAAGTGGACGAAGTGGACTAAGTTAACTAAGTGGACTAAGTGGACGAAGTGAACGAAGTGGAAGAAGTGGACTAAGTTGGACGAAGTTGACAAAGTTGACAAAGTCGACTAAGTGGAGGAAGTGGACGAAGTGGAGGAAGTGGACGAAGTGGAGGAAGTGGTCGAAGTTGACGAAGTGGAGGAAGTAGAGGAAGTGGACGAAGTGGACGAAGAAGACTAAGTGGAGGAAGTGGACGAAGATGACGAAGTGGAGAAAGTAGAGGAAGTGGACGAAGTTGACGAAGTGGACGAATGGACAAAGTGGACGAAGTGCACAAAGTGGATGAAATGGACTAAGTGGACAAGTAGATGAAGTGGATTAGGTGGACGAAGTGGACGAAGTGGACAAGTTGACGAAGTGGACGAAGTGGCGAAGTTGACGAAGTGGACTAAGTTGACTAAGTTGAATAAGTGGAGGAAGTGGAGAAACTGGAGGACGTGGACGAAGTGGAAGAAATGTAGGGAGTTGAGGAAGTGGAGTAGGTAAAGGAAGTGGAGGAAGTGGACAAAGTGGACGAAGTAGAAGAAGTCGACGAAGTGGACGAACTGGACGAAGGGGACGAAGTGGACAAAGTGGACGAAGTGGACTTAGTGGATAAAGTGGAGGAAGTGGAGCAAGTGGAGGAGGTTAAGGCAGTTAAGCAAGTAGACTAAGTGGACGAAGTGGACTAAGTGGACGTAGTGGAGGAAGTGGTCGAAGTTAACGAAGTGGAGGAAGTAGAGGAAGTGGACGAAATTGACGAAGTTGACGAAGTGGATGAAGTGGACGAAGTGGACAAAGAGGACTAAGTGGACGAATTGGCGAAGTTGACGAAGTGGCAAAGTTGAGGAAGTGGCCTAAGTTGGCGAAGTGGAGTAACTGGTGGAAGTGGACGAAGTGGACGAAGTTGAAAAAGTTGAGGAAGTGGAGGAAGTGGAGGTAGTGGAGGAAGTGGGAGAAGTGGAGGAAATCGAGGAAGTGTAGGAAGTGGAGGCAGTGGAGGAAGTTGACGAAGGTTATGAAGTGGACGAGGTGGACGATGTGGACTAAGTTAACTAGTACTAGTAACTAAGTAACTAAGTAACTAAGTTAACTAAGTAGACTAAGTGGACAAAGTTGGACGAAGTGGACGAAGTGGAGGAAATGGACAAAGTTGACGAAGTCGACTAAGTGGACGAAGTGGACTAAGTGGAGGAAGTGGAGGAAGTGGACGAAGTGGAGGAAGTGGACAAAGAGGACGAAGTGGACTAAGTAGACGAAGTGGAGATAGTGGACGAAGTGGAGGAAGTGGACGAAGTGGCGAAGTTTACGAAGTGGCGAAGTTGAGGAAGTGGCCTAAGTTGACTAAGTTGACGAAGTGGAGTAACTAGTGGAAGTGGACGAAGTTGAAGAAGTTGACGAAGTGGACGAAGTTGAGGAAGTGGAGGAAGTGGAGGAAGTGGAGGTAGTGGAGGAAGTGGAGGAAGTGGAGGAAATCGAGGAAGTGGACGAAGTGGAGGAAGTCGAGGCAGTGGAGGAAGTTGACGAAGGTTATGAAGTGGACGAGGTGGACGATGTGGACTAAGTTAACTAAGTTAACTAAGTAGACTATGTGGACGAAGTGGACAAAGTCGGACGAAGTGGACGAAGTGGAGGAAGTCGAGGAAATGGACAAAGTTGACGAAGTCGACTAAGTGGAGGAAGTGGACTAAGTGGAGGAAGTGGAGGAAGTGGAGGAAGTGGAGGAAGTGGAGGAAGTGGACAAAGTGGCTAAGTAGACGAAGTGGAGATAGTGAAGGAAGTGGAGGAAGTCGACGAAGTGGAGGAAGTGGACGAACTGGACGAAGTTGACGAAGTGGACGAACTAGACGAAGTGTACGAAGTGGAGGAAGTGGACGAAGCGGAGGAAGTGGACGTGGACGAATTAGACGAACTTGACGAAGTAGATGAAGGGGAGGAAGTGGACGTGGACGAAGTGGACGAATTGGACGAAGTGGACGAAGTGGCGAAGTTGACGAAGTTCACGAAGTGGACTAAGTTGACTAAGTGGACGAAGTGGAGGAACTGGAGGAAGTGGACGAAGTGGAAGAAGTGGAGCGAGTCGAGAAAGTGGAGGAAGTGGAGGAACTGGAGGAAGTGGAGAAACTGGAGGTAGTGGAGGAAGTTGACGAAGTGGACGAACTGGACGAAGTGGACAAAGTAGAGGAGGTGGAGGAAGTCCATGAAGTGGGGGAACTTGACGAAGTGGACGAAGTTGATGAAGTGGACGGAGTGGACGAAGTGGAGGAAGTGGATGAAGTTGATGAAGTGGAGGAAGTTGAAAAAGTGGACGAGGTGGACAAAATTGACGAAGTTGAAGAAGTTGACGAAGTGGACGAAGTTGACGAAGTAGACAAAGTGGACGACGTGGACGAAGATTACGAAGTGGAAGAAGTGGAGGAAATGGAGGAAGTGGACGAAGTGGACTAAGTGGAGGAAGTGGACAAAGTGGACAAATTGGAGGAATTGGAGGAAGTGGAGGAATTGGAGGAAGTGGACGAAGTGGACAAAGTGAACGAAGTGGACGAAGTGGACGAAGTGGACGAAGTGGACTAAGTGGACGAAGTGAACGAATTGGACGAAGTGGACGAAGTGGAGGAAGTGGCGAAGTTGACGAAGTGGCGAAGTTGACGAAGTGGACGATGTGGCGAAGTTGACGAAGTGGAGGAACTGGAGAAAGTGGACGAAGTGGACTAGTGGAGGAAGTGGACAAAGTGGACAAATTGGAGGAATTGGAGGAAGTGGAGGAATTGGAGGAAGTGGACGAAGTGGACAAAGTGAACGAACTGGACGAAGTGGACGAAGTGGACGAAGTGGACGAAGTGAACCAATTGGACGAAGTGGACGAAGTGGAGGAAGTGGCGAAGTTGACGAAGTGGCGAAGTTGACGAAGTGGACGATGTGGCGAAGTTGACGAAGTGGAGGAACTGGAGGAAGTGGACAAAGTGGAAGAATTGGAGGGAGTGGAGGAAATGGACAAAGTGGTGGAGGTGGACGAAGTGGACGAAGTTGAAGAAGTTGACGCAGCGGACGAAGTTGACGAAGTGGACTAAGTGGACGAAGTAGGCGAAGTGAACGACGTGGACAAAGTTGACGAAGTGCTCAAAGTGGACGAAATGGACTAAGCGGACAAAGTGGAGGGAGTGGAGGAAGTGGAGGAGGTGTAGGAAGTGGAGGAAGTGGACTAAGTTGACGAAGTGGAGGAAGTGGAGGAAGTGGAGGAAGTGGGGGACCCGGAGGAAGTGGAGGAACTGGAGGAAGTTGACGAAGTGGAGGAAGTGGACGATGTGGAGGAAGTGGACGAAGTGGAAAATGTTGACGAAGAGGACTAAGTGGACGAGGTGGAGTAAGTGGAGGAAGTGGACGAAGTTGACGAAGTGGACGAAGTAGAGAAAGTGAACGAAGTTGACGAAGTGGACGAAGTGGTGGAAGTGGAGGAAGTGGAGGAACTAGAGGAGGTGGACGGAGTGGAAGAAGTCGACGGAGTGGATGAGGTGGAGGAAGTGGACGAAGTGGACAAACTTGACGAAGTGGACGAACTGGACTAAGTTGACGAAGTGGAGGAAGTGGAGGAAGGGGAGGAAGTGGAGGAAGTTGACGAAGTGGAAGAAGTGGACGAAGTTGACGAAGTTCACGAAGTGGACGAAGTAGAGGAGGTGGAGGAACTGTAGGAAGTGGAGGAACTTGACGAAGTGAACGAAGTTGATGAAATGGACGAAGTTGACGAAGTGGACGAAGTGGACGAAGTTGACGAAGTGGACGAAGTGGACGAAGTGCAGGTAGTGGAGGAAGTTGAGGAAGTCGACTATGTGGGGGAAGTGAAGGAGGTGAAGGAAGCGGACGAAGTGGAGGTAGTGTAGGAAGTGGAGGAAGTCGAGCAAGTTGACAAAGTGGAAGAAGTGGACGAATTTGACGAAGTTGAAGATGTTGACGAAGCGGACTAAGTTGACGAAGTAGACGAACTGGACGAAGTGGACGAAGTGGACGAAGTTGACGAAGTGGAAGAAGTGGACTAAGTTAACTAAGTGGACGAAGTGAACGAAGTGGACTAAGATGGACGAAGTGGAGAAAGTTGACGAAGTTGACTAAGTGGATGAAGTGGACTAAGTGGACGAACTGGAGGAAGTGGAGGAAGTGGACAAAGTAGACGAAGAGGACAAAGTGGCGAAGTTGACGAAGTGGACGAAGTGGCGAAGTTGACGAATTGGAGGAACTGGAGGTAGTCGGCGAAGTGGAAGAAGTGGAGGGAGTGGAGGAAGTAGACAAAGTGGAGGAGGTGGACGAAGTGGACGAATTTGACGAAGAGGACAAAGTGGACGAAGTGGACTAAGTCGACGAAGTGGAGGAAGTGGACGAAGTGGAGGAACTGGAGGAAGTGGACGAAGTGGACAAAGTGGACGAACTGGACGAAGTGGACGAAGTGGATGAAGTGGACTGAGTGGACTAAGTGGACGAAGTGGACGAAGTGAACGAATTGGACGAAGTGGCGAAGTTGACGAAATGGACGAAGTGGCGAAGTTGACGAAGTGGAGGAACAAGAGGAAGTCGACGAAGTGGAAGAAGTGGAGGGAGTGGAGGAAGTGGACAAAGTAGAGGAGGTGGACGAAGTGGAGGAAGTGGACGAAGTGGACGAAGTGGAGGAACTGGAGGAAGTGGAGGAACTGGAGGAAATGGACGAAGTGGACAAAGTGGACGAAGTGGACGAAGTGGACTGAGTGGACTAAGTGGACGAAGTGAACGAAATGGACGAAGTGGCGAAGTTGACGAAGTGGACAAAGTGGCGAAGTTGACGAAGTGGACGAAGTGGCGAAGTTGACGAATTGGAGGAACTGGAGGTAGTCGGCGAAGTGGAAGAAGTGGAGGGAGTGGAGGAAGTAGACAAAGTGGAGGAGGTGGACGAAGTGGACGAAGTTGAAGAAGTTGACGAAGTGGACGAAGTTGAGGAAGTGGACTAAGTGGACGAAGTAGGCGAAGTGAACGACGTGGACAAAGTTGACGAAGTGGACAAAGTGGAGGAACTGTCGGAGTGGACGAAGTGGACTTAGTTGACGAAGTGGACTAAGTGGACGAAGTAGGCGAAGTGAACGACGTGGACAAAGTTGACGAAGTGGACAAAGTGGAGGAACTGTCGGAAGTGGACGAAGTGGACTTAGTTGATTAAGTGGAGGAAGTGGACGAAGTGGGGGAACCGGAGGAAGTGAAGAAAGTGGACGAAGTTGATGAAGTGGACTAAGTAGACTAAGTTTACTAAGTGGACGAAGTGGAGGAACTGGAGGAAGTGGAAGAAGTGGAGGGAGTGGAGGAGGTTGACGAAGTGGACGAAGTCGATGGAGTGGACGAAGTGGATGAAGTGGACGAAGTGGAGGAAGTGGAGGAAGTGGAGGCAATGGACGAAGTTGACAAAGTTGACGAAGCCGACTAAGTGAAGGAAGTGGACTAAGTGGAGGAAGTGGAGGAAGAGGAGGAAGTGGAGGAAGTGGACGAAGTGGAGGAAGTGGACGAATTGGACGAAGTGGAGGAACTAGAGGAAATGGAGGAACTGGAGGAAGTGGACGAAGTTGACTAAGTTGACGAAGTTGACTAAGTTGACTAAGTGGAGGAATTGGAGGAAGTGGACAAAGTGGACGAAGTGGACGAAGTTGACGGAGTGGACGGAGTGGAAGAAGTGGACGAAGTGGACAAAGTTGACGAAGTCGACTAAGTGGAGGATGTGGACTAAGTGGAGGAAGTGGACAAAGTGGGCGAAGTTCACGACGTGGAAGAAGTAGAGAAAGTGGACGAAGTTGACGAAGTGGACGAAAAGGACGAAGTGGACAAAGTGCACAAAGTGGACTGAGTTGACGAAGTGGACGAAGTGGAGAAAGTGGAGGAAGTGGAGGAAGTGGAGGAAGTGGACGAAGTGGAGGAACTGGAGGAAGTGAGGAAGTGGGCGAAGTGGGCGAAGTGGACAAAGTTGACGAAGTGGACGAAGTGCACAAAGTTGACGAAGTGGACTAAGTTGACGAAGTGGACTAAGTGGAGGAAGTGGAGGAAGTGGAGGAAGTCGACGAAGTGGCGAAATGGACGAAGTGGAAGAAGTGGACGAGGTAGACGAAGTTGACGAAGTGAAGGAAGTGGAGGAACTAGAGTAAGTTGAGGAAGTGGAGGAACTTTACGAAGTGGACGAAGTTCACGAGGTGGAGCAAGTGGAGGAAATGGACGAAGTTGAGGAAGTGGACGAAGTGGAGGTGGTGAAGAAAGTGGACGAAGTGGAGGTAGTGGACGATGTGGACAAAGTGGAGGAAGTGGAGGAAGTTAACCAAGTGGACGAAGTGGACGAAGTTGACGAAGTGGACGAAGTGGACGAAGTTGACGAAGTGGACGAAGTGGACGAAGTTGAAGTACTTGAGGAAGTGGACGAAGTAGACGAAGTGGACGAAGTTGACGAAGTGGACTAAGTGGACGAAGTGGACGAAGTGGACGAAGTGTAGGAAGTTGAGGAAGTGGACGAAGTGGAGGAAGTTGACGAAGTGGACGAAGTAGATAAAGTGGAGGAACTGCAGGAACTGGAGGACGTGGAGGAACTTGACGAAATTGAGGAAGTGGACGAAGTGGAGGAAGTGGAGGATGTGGAGGAAGGGGACGACGTGGACGAAGTGGAGGAACTGGAAGAAATGGAGGAACTGGAGGAAGTGGGCGAAGTGGACAAAGTGGAAGAAGTCGACGAAGTGGAAGAAGTTGACGAAGTGGACGAACTGGAGGAAGTTGAGGATCTGAAGGAAGTGGAGGAACTGGACGAAGTGGATGAAGTGGGCGAAGCGAACGAAGAGGACGAAGTGGAGAAGGGGACAAAGTGGACGAGGTGGACGAAGTTGAGGAAGTGGACGAAATTGAGGAAGTGGAGGAAGTGGAGGAACTGGACGAAGTGGACGAAGTTGAGGAAGTGGACGAAATGGAGGAAGTGCAGGAAGTCGAGGAAGTGGACGAAGTGGAGGAAGTGGGCGAAGTGGACGAAGTGGACTAAGTTGAACGAAGTGGACGAAGTGGACTAAGTTGAACGAAGTGGACGAAGTGGACGAAGTGGACGAAGTGGACGAAGTGGCGAAAGTGGAGGAAGTGAACGAAGTGGACGAAATGGAGGAAGTGGGCGAAGTGGACGAAGTGGGCGAAGACAGTGGACGAAGTGCACAAAGTTGACGAAGTGGACTAAGTTGACGAAGTGGACTAAGTGGAGGAAGTGGAGAGAGTGTAGGAAGTGGAGGAAGTTGACGAAATGGCGAAATGGACGAAGTGGACGAGGTGGACGAAGTTGACGAAGTGAAGGAAGTGGAGGAACTAGAGTAAGTGGAGGAAGTGGAGGAGCTTTACGAAGTGGACGAAGTTCACGAGGTGGAGGAAGTGGAGGAAGTTAACCAAGTGGACGAAGTGGACGAAGTGGAAGAAGTTGAAGCAGTTGATGAAGTGGACGAAGTGGACGAAGTGGACTAAGTGGACGAAGTGGACGAAGTGTAGGAAGTTGAGGAAGTGGACGAAGTGGAGGAAGTTGACGAAGTGGATGAAGTGGACGAATTGGACGAAGTAGACGAAGTGGAGGAACTGGAGGAACTGGAGGAACTTGACGAAGTTGAGGAAGTGGAGGAAGTGGAGGATGTGGAGGAAGGGGAGGACGTGGACGAAGTGGAGGAACTGGAAGAAGTGGAGGAACTCGAGGAAGTGGGCGAAGTGGACAAAGTGAAAGAAGTGGACGAAGTGGAAGAAGTTGACGAAGTGGAGGAACTGGTGGAAGTGGAGGAACTGGAGGAAGTGGAGGAACTAGAGGAACTGGACGAAGTTGACGAAGTGGATAAAGAGGAGGAAGTTTAGCAACTGGAGGAAGTGGACGAAGTGGACGAAGTGGGGGAACTGAGGAAGTGGAGGAACTGAAGGAAATGGAGGAAGTGGACGAAATGGACGAAGTGGAAGAAGTGGAAGGAGACGAGGAAGTTGACGAAGTGGACAAAGTGGATAAAGTGGACAAAGTGGACAAAGTGGAGGAAGTGGAGGAAGTGAACGAAGTGGACGAAGTGGACGAAGTGGACGAAGTGGAGGAACTAGAGGAAGTGGAGGAAGTGGAGGAACTTGACGAAGTGGATGAAGTGGACGACGTTCACGAAGTGGAGGAAGTGGAGGAAATGGACGAAGTTGACGAAGTGGAGGAAGTGGAGGTGGTGAAGAAAGTGGAGGTAGTGGACGAGTTGGAGGAAGTGGACAAAGTGGACGAAGTTGACGAAGTGGACGAAGTTGAAGCAGTTGATAAAGTGGACGAAGTTCACGAAGTGGAGGAAGTGGAGGAAATGCACGAAGTTGACGAAGTGGAGGAAGTGGAGGAAGTGGAGGTGGTGAAGAAAGTGGAGGTAGTGGACGAGTTGGAGGAAGTGGAGGAAGTTGACAAAGTGGACGAAGTAGACGAAGTGGATGAAGTGTAGGAAGTTGAGGAAGTGGAGGAAGTGGAGGTAGTTGACGAAGTTCAAGAAGTGGACGAATTGGACTAAGTAGACGAAGTGCAGGAACTGGAGGAAGTGGGTGAAGTGGACGAAGTGGACGAAGTGGACGGGTGGACGAAGTTGACGAAGTGGAGGAACGGGAGCAACTGGAGGAAGTGGAGGAACTAGAGGAACTTGACGAAGTGGACGAAGTGGATAAAGTGGAGGAAGTGTAGGAACTGGAGGAAGTGCACGAAGTGGAGGAACGGGAGGAAGTGGGCGAAGTGGACGAAGTGAACGAAGTGGACAAAGTGGACTAAGTTGAACGAAGTGGACGAAGTGACGAAGTGGACGAAGTGGCGAAAGTGGAGGAAGTGAACGAAGTGGACGAAATCGAGGAACTAGAGGAACTGGAGGAAGTGGGCGAAGTGGACGAAGTGGGCGAAGTGGACAAAGTTGAAGAAGTTGACGAAGTGGACGAAGTGGACGAAGTGCACATAGTTGACGAAGTGGACTAAGTTGACGATGTGGACTAAGTGGAGGAAGTGGAGGGAGTGTAGGAAGTGGAGGAAGTTGACGAAGTGGCGAAATGGACGAAGTGGAAGAAGTGGACGAAGTGGACGAGGTGGACGAAGTTGACGAAGTGAAGGAAGTGGAGGAACTAGAGTAAGTGGAGGAAGTGGAGGAAGTGGAGGAGCTTTACGAAGTGGACAAAGTTCACGAGGTGGAGGAAGTGGAGGAAGTGGACGAAGTTGAGGAAGTGGACGAAATGGAGGAAGTGGACGAAGTGGAGGTGGTGAAGAAAGTGGACAAAGTGGAGGTAGTGGACGATGTGGACAAAGTGGAAGAAGTGGAGGAACTAGAAGAAGTGGAGGAAGTGGAGGAACTTGACGAAGTGGATGAAATGGACGAAGTTCACGAAGTGGAGGAAGTCGAGGAAATGGACGAAGTTGACGAAGTGGAGGAAGTGGAGGTGGTGAAGAAAGTGGAGGTAGTGGACGAGTTGGAGGAAGTGGAGGAAGTTGACAAAGTGACGAAGTTGACGAAGTGGACGAAGTGGACGAAGGGGACGAAGTTGAAGCAGTTGATAAAGTGGACGAAGTTGACGAACTGGACTAAGTTGAGGAAGTGGACTTAGTGGACGTAGTAGACGAAGTGGACGAAGTGTAGGAAGTTGAGGAAGTGGAGGAAATGGAGGAAGTGGAGGTAGTTGACGAAGTTCAAGAAGTGGACGAATTATACTAAGTAGACGAAGTCGAGGAACTGGAGGAAGTGGGTGAAGTGGACGAAGTGGAAGAAGTGGACGAAATGGACGAGGTGGACGAAGTAGAGGTGGTTAAGAAATTGGACGAAGTGGAGGTGGTGGACGAAGTGGAGGAAGTGGAGGAAGTTAACAACGTGGACGAAGTTGACGAAGTGGACTAAGTGGACGAAGTGTAGGAAGTTGAGGAAGTCGAGGAAGTGGAGGAACTTGACGAAGTGGACGAAGTTGACGAAGTGGACGAATTGGACGAAGTAGACGAAGTGGAGGAACTGCAGGAACTGGAGGAAGTGGAGGAACCTGACAAAGTTGAGGAAGTGGACGAAGTGGAGGAAGTGGAGGATGTGGTGGAAGGGGACGACGTGGACGAAGTGGAGCAACTGGAGGAAGTGGGCGAAGTGGACGAAGTGGAAGAAGTGGACGAGGTGGACGAAGATGACGAAGTGGAGGAACTGGTGGAAGTGGAGGAATTGGAGGAAGTGGAGGAACTAGAGGAATTGGACGAAGTTGACGAAGTGGATAAAGTGGAGGAAGTGGACGAAGTAGACGAGGTGGACGAAGTGGAGGAACTGAAGGAAGTGGAGGAACTGGACGAAGTGGACAAAATTGACGAACTGGACGAAATGGAAGAAGTGGAAGGAGACGAGGAAGTTGACGAAGTGGACAAAGTGGATAAAGTGGACAAAGTGGACGAAGTGGACGATGTGGACGAAGTGGAGGAAGTGGAGGAAGTGAACGAAGTGGACGAAGTGGACGAAGTGGACGAGGTAGACGAGGTAGACGAGGTGGACGATGTAGACGAGGTCGACGAGGTAGACGAAGTTGACGAAGTGGAGGAAGTGGAGGAACTAGAGGAAGTGGAGGAGGTGGAGGAACTTGAGGAAGTGGACGAAGTTCACGAAGTGGAGGAAGTGGAGGAAATGGACGAAGTTGACGAAGTGGAGGAAGTGGAGATGGTGAAGAAAGTGGAGGTAGTGGACGGGTTGGAGGAAGTGGAGGAAGTTGACAAAGTGGACGAAGTTGACGAAGTGGACGAAGTTGAAGCATTTGATAAAGTGGACGAAGTTCACGAAGTGGAGGAAGTGGAGGAAATGGACGAATTTGACGAAGTGGAGGAAGTGGAGGAAGTGGAGGTGGTGAAGAAAGTGGAGGTAGTGGACGAGTTGGAGGAAGTGGAGGAAGTTGACAAAGTGGACGAAGTTGACGAAGTGGACGAAGTAGACGAAGTGGATGAAGTGTAGGAAGTTGAGGAAGTGGAGGAAGTGGAGGAAGTGGAGGTAGTTGACGAAGTTCAAGAAGTGGACGAATTGGACTAAGTAGACGAAGTGGAGCAACTGGAGGAAGTCGGTGAAGTGGACGAAGTGGAAGAAGTGCACGAAGTGGACGAAGTGGACGGGTGGACGAAGTTGACGAAGTGGAGGAACGGGAGCAACTGGAGGAAATGGAGGAACTAGAGGAACTAGAGGAACTTGCGAAGTGGACGAAGTTGACGAAGTGGATAAAGTGGAGGAAGTGTAGGAACTGGAGGAAGTGGACGAAGTGGAGGAACGGGAGGAAGTGCACGAAGTGGACGAAGTGAACGAGGTGGAGGAAGTGGATTAAGTTGAACGAAGTGGACGAAGTGGACTAAGTTGAACGAAGTGGACGAAGTGGACTAAGTTGAACGAAGTGGACGATGTGGACGAAGTGGACGAAGTGGCGAAAATGGAGGAAGTGAACGAAGTGGACGAAATGGAGGAACTGGAGGAACTGGAGGTAGTGGGCGAAGTGGACGAAGTGGGTGAAGTGGACAAAGTTGACGAAGTTGACGAAGTGGACGAAGTGCACAAAGTTGACGAAGTGGACTAAGTTGACGAAGTGGACTAAGTGGAGGAAGTGGAGGGAGTGTAGGAATTGGAGGAAGTTGACGAAGTGGCGAAATGGACGAAGTGGAAGAAGTGGACGAAGTGGATGAGGTGGACGAAGTTGACGAAGTGAAGGAAGTGGAGGAACTAGAGTAAGTGGAGGAAGTGGAGTAACTTTACGAAGTGGACGAAGTTCACGAGGTGGAGGAAGTGGAGAAAGTGGACGAAGTTGAGGAAGTGGACGAAGTGGAGGAAGTGGACGAAGTGGAGGTGGTGAAGAAAGTGGACGAAGTGGAGGTAGTGGACGATGTGGACAAAGTGGAGGAAGTGGAGGAAGTTAACCAAGTGGACGAAGTAGACGAAGTTGAAGCAGTTGATGAAGTGGACGAAGTGGACGAAGTGGACGAAGTTGACGAAGTGGACGAAGTTGACGAAGTGGACTAAGTGGACGAAGTGGACGAAGTGTAGGAAGTTGAGGAAGTGGACGAAGTGGAGGAAGTTGACGAAGTGGACGAATTGGACGAAGTAGACGAAGTGGAGGAACTGCAGGAACTGGAGGAAGTGGAGGAACTTGACGAAGTTGAGGAAGTGGAGGAAGTGGAGGAAGTGGAGGATGTGGAGGAAGGGGACGACATGGACGAAGTGGAGGAACTGGAAGAAGTGGAGGAAGTGGGCGAAGTGGACAAAGTGAAAGAAGTGGACGAAGTGGAAGAAGTTGGCGAAGTGGAGGAACTGGTGGAAGTGGAGGAACTGGAGGAAGTGGAGGAACTAGAGGAACTGGACGAAGTTGAGGAAGTGGACGAAGTGGATAAAGTGGAGGAAGTTTAGCAACTGGAGGAAGTGGACGAAGTGGACGAGGTGGACGAAGTGGAGGAACTGAAGGAAATGGAGGAACTGGACGAAGTGGACGAAATTTACGAATTGGACGAAGTGGAAGAAGTGGAAGGAGACGAGGAAGTGGAGGAAATGGAAGGAGACGAGGAAGTTGACGAAGTGGCAAAGTGGATAAAGTGGACAAAGTGGAGGAAGTGGAGGAAGTGAACCAAGTGGACGAAGTGGGCGAAGTGGACGAGGTAGACGAGATGGACGATGTAGACGAGTTGGACGAGGTAGACGAAGTTGACGAAGTGGACGAAGTGGAGGAACTAGAGTAAGTGGAGGAAGTGAGGAACTTGACGAAGTGGATGAAGTGGACGAAGTTCACGAAGTGGAGGAAGTGGAGGAAATGGACGAAGTTGACGAAGTGGAGGAACTGGGGGAAGTGGAGGTGGTGAAGAAAGTGGAGGTAGTGGACGAGTTGGAGGAAGTGGAGGAAGTTGACAAGTGGACGAAGTTGACGAAGTGGACGAAGTGGACGAAGTTGAAGCAGTTGATAAAGTGGATGAAGTTGACGAAGTGGACTAAGTTGAGGAAGTGGAATTAGTGGACGTAGTAGACGAAGTGGACGAAGTGTAGGAAGTTGAGGAAGTGGAGGAAATGGAGGAAGTGGAGGTAGTTGACGAAGTTCACGAAGTGGACGAATTATACTAAGTAGACGAAGTGGAGGAACTGGAGGAAGTGGGTGAAGTGGACGAAGTGGAAGAAGTGGACGAAATGGACGAGGTGGACGAAGTTGACGAAGTGGACGAAGTGGAGGTGGTGAAGAAAGTGGACGAAGTGGAGGTGGTGGACGCAGTGGAGGAAGTGGAGGAAGTTAACAACGTGGACGAAGTGGACGAAGTTGACGAAGTGGACTAAGTGGACGAAGTGTAGGAAGTTGAGGAAGTGGAGGAAGTAGAGGAAGTTGACGAAGTGGACAAAGCTGACGAAGTGGACGAAGTGGACGAATTGGACGAAGTAGACGAAGTGGAGGAACTGTAGGAACTGGAGGAAGTGGAGGAACCTGAGGAAGTTGAGGAAGTGGAGGAAGTGGAGGAAGTGGAGGATGTGGAGGAAGGGGACGACGTGGACGAAGTGGAGGAACTGGAGGAAGTGGGCGAAGTGGAAGAAGTGGACGAAGTGGACGAGGTGGACGAAGATGACGAAGTGGAGAACCTAGTGGAAGTGGAGGAATTGGAGGAAGTGGAGGAGCTAGAGGAACTGGACGGAGTTGACGAAGTGGATAAAATGGAGAAAGTGTAGCAACTGGAGGAAGTGGACGAAGTAGACAAGGTGGAAGAAGTGGAGGAACTCGAGGAACTGGAGGAACTGAAGGAAGTGGAGGAACTGGACGAAGTGGACGAAATTGACGAAATGGACGAAGTGGAAGAAGTGCATGGAGACGAGGAAGTGGAGGAAGTGGAAGGAGACGAGGAAGTTGACGAAGTGGACAAAGTGGATAAAGTGGACAAAGTGGACGAAGTGGACGACGTGGACGAAGTGGAGGAAGTGGAGGAAGTGGAGGAAGTGAACGAAGTGGACGAAGTGGACGAAGTGGACGAAGTGGACGAGGTAGACGAGGTAGACGAGGTGGACGATGTAGACGAGGTGGACGAGGTAGACGAAGTTGACGAAGTGGACGAAGTGGAGGAAGTAGAGGAAGTGGAGGAAGTGGAGGAACTTGACGAAGTGGACGAAGTGGACGAAGTTCACGAAGTGGACGAAGTAGAGGAAATGGACGAAGTTGACGAAGTGGAGGAAGTGGAGGTGGTGAAGAAAGTGGAGGTAGTGGACGAGTTGGAGGAAGTGGAGGAAGTTGAAAAAGTGGACGAAGTTGACGAAGTGGACGAAGTTGAAGCAGTTAATAAAGTGGACGAAGTGGACGAAGTTCACGAAGTGGAGGAAGTGGAGGAAATTGACGAACTTGACGAAGTGGAGGAAGTGGAGGAAGTGGAGGTGGTGAAGAAAGTGGAGGTAGTGGACCAAGTTGACGAAGTGGACGAAGTAGACGAAGTGGATGAAGTGTAGGAAGTGGAGGAAGTGGAGGAAGTGGAGGAAGTGGAGGTAGTTGACGAAGTTCAAGAAGTTGACGAATTGGACTAAGTAGACGAAGTGGAGGAACTGGAGGAAGTGGGTGAAGTGGAAGAAGTGCACGAAGTGGACGAAGTGGACGGGTGGACGAAGTTGACGAAGTGGAGGAACGGGAGCAACTAGAGGAACTAGAGGAACTAGAGGAACTTGACGAAGTGGACGAAGTTGACGAAGTGGACGAAGTGGATAAAGTGGATAAAGTGGATAAAGTGGAGGCAGTGTAGGAACTGGAGGAAGTGGACGAGGTGGACGAAGTGGAGGAACTGGAGGAATTGGAGGAACTGAAGGAACTTGAGGAACTGGACGAAGTGGACGAAATTGACGAAATGGACGAAGTGGAAGAAGTGGAAGGACACGAGGAAGTGGAGGAAGTTGACGAAGTGGACAAAGTGGATAAAGTGGACGAAGTGGAGGAAGTGGAAGAACTGGACGAAGTGAACGAAGTGGACAAGGTAGACGAGGTAGACGAGGTTGACGAAGTGGACGAAGTGGAGGAAGTGGAGGAAGTTGACAAAGTGGAAGAGGTGGACGAAGTGGACGAGGTAGACGAGGTGGACGAGGTTGACGAAGTGGACGAAGTGGACGAAGTGGAGGAAGTTGACGAAGTGGACGAAGTGGAAGAAGTGGACGAGGTGGACGAAGTTGACGAAGTGGTCAAAGTGGAGGAACTAGAGGAAGTGGAGGAACTTGACGAAGTGGACGAAGTTCATGAAGTGGAGGAAGTGGACGAAGTTGACGAAGTGGAGGAAGTGGAGGAAGTGGAGGTGGTGAAGAAAGTCGACGAAGTGGAGGTAGTGGACGAATTGGAGGAAGTGGAGGAAGTTGACAAAGTGGACGAAGTTGACGAAGTGGACGAAGTTGAAGCAGTTGATAAAGTGGACGAAGTTGACGAAGTGGACTTAGTGGACGAAGTAGACGAAGTGGACGAAGTGGACGAAGTTTAGGAAGTTGAGGAAGTGGAGGAAGTGGAGGAAGTGGAGGTAGTTGACGAAGTGGACGAATTGGACGAAGTAGACGAAGTGGAGGAAGTTGAGGAAGTCGAGGAAGTGAAGGCAGTGGAGGAAGTTGACGAAGTGGACGAAGTTGACAAAGTGGACGAATTGGACGAAGTAGATGAACTGGAAGAACTGCACGAACTGGAGGAAGTGGAGGATGTGGAGGAAGGGAACGACGTGGACGAAGTGGAGGAACTGGAGGAAGTGGGCGAAGTGGACGTAGTGGAAGAAGTGGACGAAGTGGACGAGGTGGACGAAGATGACGAAGTGGAGGAACTGGTGAAAGTGGAGGAACTGGAGGAAGTGGAGGAACTAGAGGAAGTGGACGAAATTGACGATGTGGATAAAGTGAAGGAAGTGTGGCAATTGGAGGAAGTGGACGAGGTGGACGAAGTGGAGGAACTGGAGGAAGTGGAGGAGCTCGAGGAAGTGGACGAAATTGACGAAATGGACGAAGTGGAAGAAGTGGAAGGAGACGAGGAAGTGGAGGAAGTGGAAGGAGACGAGGAAGTTGACGAAGTGGACAAAGGGGACAAAGTGGACGAAGTGGACGACGTGGACGAAGTGGAGGTAGTGAAGTAAGTGAACGAAGTGGACGAAGTGGACGAGGTAGACGAGGTGGACGATGTAGACGAGGTGGACGAGGTAGACGAAGTTGACGAAGTGGAGGAAGTGGAGGAACTAGAGGAAGTGGAGGAAGTGGAGGAACTTGACGAAGTGGACGAAGTTCACGAAGTGGAGGAAGTGGAGGAAATGTAAGAAGTTGACGAAGTGGAGGAAGTGGAGGAAGTGGAGGTGGTGAAGTGGAGGAAGTGGAGGTAGTGGACGAGTTGGAGGAAGTGGAGGAAGTTGACAAAGTGGACGAAGTTGACGAAGTGGACGAAGTGGACGAAGTTGAACCAGTTGATAAAGTGGACGAAGTGGACAAAGCGGACGAGGTGGACGAAGTTGAGGAAGTGGACGAACTCGAGGAAGTGGAGGAATTGGACGAAGTGGACAAAGTTGAGGAAGTGGACGAAATGGAGGAAGTGGACGAAGTGGAGGAATGGGAGGAAGTGGGCGAAGTGGACGAAGTGCACGAAGTGCACGAAGTTGAACGAAGTGGACGAAGTGGACTAAGTTGAACGAAGTGGACGAAGTGGACGAGGTTGAGGAAGTTGAGGAACTGGACGAAGTGGAGGAACTCGACAAAGTGGACGAAGTGGACAAAGTGGACGAAGTGGACGAAGTTGACGAAGTAGACGAAGTGGACGAAGTGGCGAAAGTGGAGGAAGTGAACAAAGTGGACGAAATGGAGGAACTGGAGGAAGTGGGCGAAGTGGACGAAGTGGGCGAAGTGGACAAAGTTGACCAAGTGGACGAAGTGGACAAAGTGCACAAAGTTGACGAAGTGGACTAAGTTGACGAAGTGGACTAAGTGGAGGAAGTGGAGGAAGTTGACGAAGTGGCGAAATGGACGAAGTGGAAGAAGTGGACGAAGTGGACGAGGTGGACGAAGTTGACGAAGTGAAGGAAGTGTGGCAATTGGAGGAAGTGGACGAGGTGGACGAAGTGGAGGAACTGGAGGAAGTGGAGGAGCTCGAGGAAGTGGACGAAATTGACGAAATGGACGAAGTGGAAGAAGTGGAAGGAGACGAAGTGGGCGAAGTGGACAAAGTTGACCAAGTGGACGAAGTGGACAAAGTGCACAAAGTTGACGAAGTGGACTAAGTTGACGAAGTGGACTAAGTGGAGGAAGTGGAGGAAGTTGACGAAGTGGCGAAATGGACGAAGGGGAAGAAGTGGACGAAGTGGACGAGGTGGACGAAGTTGACGAAGTGAAGGAAGTGTGGCAATTGGAGGAAGTGGACGAGGTGGACAAAGTGGAGGAACTGGAGGAAGTGGAGGAGCTCGAGGAAGTGGACGAAGTGGACAAAGCGGACGAGGTGGACGAAGTTGAGGAAGTGGACGAACTCGAGGAAGTGGAGGAAGTGGAGGAATTGGACGAAGTGGACAAAGTTGAGGAAGTGGACGAAATGGAGGAAGTGGACGAAGTGGAGGAACGGGAGGAAGTGGGCGAAGTGGACGAAGTGGACGAAGTGCACGAAGTTGAACGAAGTGGACGAAGTGGACTAAGTTGAACGAAGTGGACGAGGTTGAGGAAGTTGAGGAACTGGACGAAGTGGAGGAACTCGACAAAGTGGACGAAGTGGACGAAGTGGACAAAGTGGACAAAGTGGACGAAGTGGACGAAGTTGACGAAGTTGACGAAGTGGACGAAGTGGCGAAAGTGGAGGAAGTGAACAAAGTGGACGAAATGGAGGAACTGGAGGAAGTGGGCGAAGTGGACGAAGTGGGCGAAGTGGACAAAGTTGACCAAGTGGACGAAGTGGACAAAGTGCACAAAGTTGACCAAGTGGACTAAGTTGACGAAGTGGACTAAGTGGAGGAAGTGGAGGAAGTTGACGAAGTGGCGAAATGGACGAAGTGGAAGAAGTGGACGAGGTGGACGAAGTTGACGAAGTGAAGGAAGTGTGGCAATTGGAGGAAGTGGACGAGGTGGACGAAGTGGAGGAACTGGAGGAAGTGGAGGAGCTCGAGGAAGTGGACGAAATTGACGAAATGGACGAAGTGGAAGAAGTGGAAGGAGACGAGGAAGTGGAGGAAGTGGAAGGAGACGAGGAAGTTGACGAGGTGGACAAAGGGGACAAAGTGGACGAAGTGGACGACATCGACGAAGTGGAGGTAGTGAAGTAAGTGAACGAAGTGGACGAAGTGGACGAAGTGGACGAGGTAGACGAGGTGGACGATGTAGACGAAGTGGACGATGTAGACGAGGTGGACGAGGTAGACGAAGTTGACGAAGTGGAGGAAGTGGAGGAACTAGAGGAAGTGGAGGAAGTGGAGGAACTTGACGAAGTGGACGAAGTTCACGAAGTGGAGGAAGTGGAGGAAATGTAAGAAGTTGACGAAGTGGAGGAAGTGGAGGAAGTGGAGGTGGTGAAGAAAGTGGAGGAAGTGGAGGTAGTGGACGAGTTGGAGGAAGTGGAGGAAGTTGACAAAGTGGACGAAATGGAGGAACTGGAGGAAGTGGGCGAAGTGGACGAAGTGGGCGAAGTGGACAAAGTTGACCAAGTGGACGAAGTGGACAAAGTGCACAAAGTTGACGAAGTGGACTAAGTTGACGAAGTGGACTAAGTGGAGGAAGTGGAGGAAGTTGACGAAGTGGCGAAATGGACGAAGTGGAAGAAGTGGACGAAGTGGACGAGGTGGACGAAGTTGACGAAGTGAAGGAAGTGTGGCAATTGGAGGAAGTGGACGAGGTGGACGAAGTGGAGGAACTGGAGGAAGTGGAGGAGCTCGAGGAAGTGGACGAAATTGACGAAATGGACGAAGTGGAAGAAGTGGAAGGAGACGAGGAAGTGGAGGAAGTGGAAGGAGACGAGGAAGTTGACGAAGTGGACAAAGGGGACAAAGTGGACGAAGTGGACGACGTGGACGAAGTGGAGGTTGTGAAGTAAGTGAACGAAGTGGACGAAGTGGACGAAGTGGACGAGGTAGACGAGGTGGACGATGTAGACGAGGTGGACGAGGTAGACGAAGTTGACGAAGTGGAGGAAGTGGAGGAACTAGAGGAAGTGGAGGAAGTGGAGGAACTTGACGAAGTGGACGAAGTTCACGAAGTGGAGGAAGTGGAGGAAATGTAAGAAGTTGACGAAGTGGAGGAAGTGGAGGAAGTGGAGGTGGTGAAGAAAGTGGAGGAAGTGGAGGTAGTGGACGAGTTGGAGGAAGTGGAGGAAGTTGACAAAGTGGACGAAGTTGACGAAGTGGACGAAGTGGACGAAGTTGAAGCAGTTGATAAAGTGGACGAAGTTGACGAAGTGGACTAAGTAGACGAAGTGGACTTAGTGGACGAAGTAGACGAAGTGGATGAAGTGTAGGAACTTGAGGAAGTGGAGGAAACGGAGGAAGTGGAGGAAGTGGAGGTAGTTGACGAAGTTCAAGAAGTGGAAGAATTGGACTAAGTAGACGAAGTGGAGGAACTGGAGGAAGTGGGTGAAGTGGACGAGCTGGACGAAGTTGACGAAGTGGAGGAACTGGAGGAAGTGGAGGAACTAGAGGAACTAGAGGAACTTGACGAAGTGGACGAAGTTGACGAAGTGGACGAAGTGGATAAAGTGGAGGACGTGTAGGAACTGGAGGAAGTAGACGAAGTGGACGAGGTGGACGAAGTGGAGGAACTGAACGAATTGGAGGAACTGAAGGAAGTGGAGGAACTGGACGAAGTGGACGAAATTGACGAAATGGACGAAGTGGACGAAGTGGAAGAAGTGGAAGGAGACGAAGAAGTGGAGGAAGTTGACGAAGTGGACAAAGTGGACAAAGTGGATGAAGTGGAGGAAGTGGAAGAAGTGGACGAAGTGAACGAAGTGGACAAAGTGGACAAGGTAGACGAGGTAGACCAGGTGGACGAGGTTGACGAAGTGGACGAAGTGGACGAAGTGGAGGAAGTGGAGGAAGTTGACGAGGTGGACGAAGTGAACGAGGTGGAGGAAGTTGACGAAGTGGACAAAGTGGAAGAAGTGGACGAGGTGGACGAAGTGGACGAAGTGGACGAAGTGGACGAAATGGAGGAACTAGATGAAGTGGAGGAACTTGACGAAGTGGACGAAGTTCACGAAGTGGACGAAGTGGAGGTGGTGAAGAAAGTCGACGAAGTGGAGGTAGTGGACGAATTGGAGGAAGTGGAGGAAGTTATCGAAGTCGACGATGTTGACGAGGTGGACGAAGTTGAAGCAGTTGATAAAGTGGACGAAGTTGACGAAGTGGACTAAGTTGACGAAGTGGAGTTAGTGGACGAAGTAGACGAAGTGGACGAAGTGGAGGAAGTGGACGAAGTGTAGGAAGTTGAGGAAGTGGAAGAAGTGGAGGTAGTTGACGAAGTGGATGAATTGGACGAAGTGGAGGAAGTGGGCGAAGTAGACGAAGTGGAAGAAGTGGACGAAGTGGAAGAAGTGGAAGAAGTGGACGAATTGGACGAGGTGGACGAAGTTGACGAAGTGGAGGAACTGGACGAAGTGGTGGAACTAGAGGAAGTGAAGGAACTAGAGGAACTGGACGACGTGGACGAAGTTGACGAAGTGGATGAAGTGGATAAAGTGGAGGAAGTGTACCAAGTGAAGGAACTGGACGAAGTGGACAAGGTGGACGAAGTGGAGGAACTAGAGGCAATGGAGGAACTCAAGGAAGTGGAGGAACTGGACGAAGTGGACGAAATTGACAAAATGGACGAAGTGGAAGAAGTGGAAGGAGACGAGGAAGTGGAGGAGGTTGACGAAGTGGACAAAGTGGACGCAGTGGAGGAAGTGGAGGAAGTCGACGAAGTGAACGAAGTAGACGAAGTGGACGAGGTAGACGACATAGACGAGGTGGACGAGGTTGATGAAGTGGACGAAGTGAAGGAAGTGGAGGAAGTTGACGAACTGAACGAAGTGGAAGAAGTGGACGAGGTGGACGAAGTGGAGGAACCAGAGGAAGTGGAGGAAGGGGAGGAACTTGACGAAGTTCACGAAGTGGAGGAAGTGGTCGAAGTGGAGGTGGTGAAGAAAGTGGACGAAGTGAACGAAGTGGACGAAATGGAGGAACTGGAGGAAGTGGGCGAAGTGGACGAAGTGGACAAAGTTGACGATGTTGACGAAGTGGACGAAGTGCACAAAGTTGACGAAGTGGACTAAGTGGAGGAAGTGGAGGGAGTGTAGGAAGTGGAGGAAGTTGACGAAGTGACGAAATGGACGAAGTGGAAGAAGTGGACGAAATGGACGAGGTGGACGAAGTTGACGAAGTGCAGGAAGTGGAGGAACTAGAGGAAGTGGAGGAAGTGGAGGAACTTTACGAAGTGGACGAAGTTCACGAGGTGGAGGAAGTGGAGGAAGTGCCCGAAGTGAAGGAAGTGGACGAAGTGGAGGTGGTGAAGAAAGTGGACGAAGTGGAGGTAGTGGACGATGTGGACAAAGTGGAGGAAGTGGAGGAAGTTAACCAAGTGGACGAAGTGGACGAAGTTGACGAAGTGGATGAAGTGGACGAAGTGGACGAAGTTGACGAAGTGGACTAAGTGGACGAAGTAGACAAAGTGGATGAAGTGTAGGAAGTTGAGGAAGTGGACGAAGTGGAAGAAGTTGACGAAGTGGACGAATTGGACGAAGTAGACGAAGTGGAGGAACTGCAGGAACTGGATGAAGTGGAGGAACTTGACGAAGTTGAGGAAGTGGACGAAGTGGAGGAAGTGGAGGTTGTGGAGGAAGGGGACGACGTGGACGAAGTGGAGGAACTGCAAGAAGTGGAGGAACTGGAGGAAATGGGCGAAGTGGACAAAGTGGAAGAAGTGGACGAAATGGAAGAAGTTGACGAAGTGGACGAACTGGAGGAAGTGGAGGATCTGAAGGAAGTGGAGGAACTTGACGAAGTGGAGGAACTGGACGAAATGGATGAAGTGGGCGAAGTGAATGAAGAGGACGAAGTGGGCGAAGTGAACGAAGAGGACGAAGTGGACAAAGTGGACAAAGTGGACGAGGTGGACAAAGTCGACGAGGTGGACGAAGTTGAGGAAGTGGACAAAGTGGAGGAACGGGAGGAAGTGGGCGAAGTGGACGAAGTGAACAAATTGGGCGAAGTGGACTAAGTTGAACGAAGTGGACGAAGTGAACTAAGTTGAACGAAGTGGACGAACTGGACGAAGTGGACGAGGTTGAGGAGGTTGAGGAACTGGAGGAAGTGGAGGAACTGGACAAAGTGGACGAAGTGGACGAAGTTGACGAAGTGGACGAAGTGGAGGAAGTGGCGAAACTGGAGGAAGTGAACGAAGTGGACGAAATGGAGGAACTGGAGGAAGTGGGCGAAGTGGACGAAGTAGACGAAGTGGACTAAGTTGACGATGTTGACGAAGTGGACGAAGTAGACGAAGTGCACAAAGTTGACGAAGTGGACTAAGTTGACGAAGTGGACTAAGTGGAGGAAGTGGAGGGAGTGTAGGAAGTGGAGGAAGTTGCCGAAGTGGCGAAATGGACGAAGTGGAAGAAGTGGACGAAGTGGACGAGGTGGACGAAGTTGACGAAGTGGAGGACGTGGAGGAAGTGGAGGAACTTTACGAAGTGGACGAAGTTCACGAGGTGAAGGAAGTGGAGGAAGTGGACGAAGTTGAGGAAGTGGACGAAGTGGAGGAAGTGGACGAAGTGGAGGTGGTGAAGAAAGTGGACGAAGTGGAGGTAGTGGACGATGTGGACAAAGTGGAGGAAGTTAACCAAGTGGACGAAGTGGACGAAGTGTAGGAAGTTGAGGAAGTGGACGACGTGGAGGAAGTTGACGAAGTGGACGAAGTAGACGAAGTAGAGGAACTGCAGGAACTGGAGGAAGTGGAGGAACTTGACGTAGTTGAGGAAGTGGACGAAGTAGAGGAAGTGGAGGATGTGGAGGAAGGGGACGACGTGGACGAAGTGGACGAAATGGAGGAACTGGAAGAAGTGGAGGAACTGGAGGAAGTGGGCGAAGTGGACAAAGTGGAAGAAGTGGAGGAAGTGGAAGAAGTTGACGAAGTGGACGAACTGGAGGAAGTTGAGGATCTGAAGGAAGTGGAGGAACTTGACGAAGTGGAGTAACTGGACGAAGTGGATGAAGTGGGCGAAGTGAACGAAGAGGACGAAGTGGGCGAAGTGAACGAAGAGGACGAAGTGGACGAAGTGGACAAAGCGGACGAGGTGGACGAAGTTGAGGAAGTGGACGAACTCGAGGAAGTGGAGGAAGTGGAGGAATTGGACGAAGTGGACAAAGTTGAGGAAGTGGACGAAATGGAGGAAGTGGACGAAGTGGAGGAACGGGAGGAAGTGGGCGAAGTGGACGAAGTGGACGAAGTGCACGAAGTTGAACGAAGTGGACGAAGTGGACTAAGTTGAACGAAGTGGACGAAGTGGACGAGGTTGAGGAAGTTGAGGAACTGGACGAAGTGGAGGAACTCGACAAAGTGGACGAAGTGGACGAAGTGGACAAAGTGGACTAACTGGACGAAGTTGACGAAGTGGACGAAGTTGACGAAGTGCACGAAGTGGCGAAAGTGGAGGAAGTGAACAAAGTGGACGAAATGGAGGAACTGGAGGAAGTGGGCGAAGTGGACGAAGTGGGCGAAGTGGACAAAGTTGACCAAGTGGACGAAGTGGACAAAGTGCACAAAGTTGACGAAGTGGACTAAGTTGACGAAGTGGACTAAGTGGAGGAAGTGGAGGAAGTTGACGAAGTGGCGAAATGGACGAAGTGGAAGAAGTGGACGAAGTGGACGAGGTGGACGAAGTTGACGAAGTGAAGGAAGTGGAGGAACTTTACGAAGTGGACGAAGTTCACGAGGTGGAGGAAGTGGACGAAGTTGAGGAAGTGGACGAAGTGGAGGAAGAGGACGAAGTGGAGGTGGTGAAGAAAGTGGAAGAAGTGGAGGTAGTGGACGATGTGGAGAAAGTGGAGGAAGTTAACCAAGTGGACGAAGTGGACGAAGTTGACGAAGTGGACTAAGTGGACGAAGTTGACGAAGTCGACGAATTGGATGAAGTTGAAGTAGTTGATGAAGTGGACGAAGTAGACGAAGTGGACGAAGTGGACGAAGTGGACTAAGTGGACGAAGTAGACGAAGTGGACGAAGTGTAGGAAGTTGAGAAAGTGGACGAAGTGGAGGAAGTTGACTAAGTGGACGAAGTAGACGAAGTGGAGGAACTGCAGGAACTGGAGGAAGTGGAGGAACTGGACGAAGTTGAGGAAGTGGACGAAGTGGAGGAAGTGGAGGATGTGGAGGAAGGGGACGACGTGGACGAAGTGGAGGAACTGGAAGAAGTGGAGGAACTGGAGGAAGTGGGCGTAGTGGACAAAGTTGACGAAGTGGACAAAGGGGACAAAGTGGACGACGTGGACGAAGTGGAGGTAGTGAAGTAAGTGAACGAAGTGGACGAAGTGGACGAGGTAGACGAGGTGGACGATGTAGACGAGGGGGACGAGGTAGACGAAGTTGACGAAGTGGACGAAGTGGAGGAACTCGACAAAGTGGACAAAGTGGACGAAGTGTTCGATGTTTACGAAGTGGACGAAGTGGCGAAAGTGGAGGAAGTGAACAAAGTGGACGAAATGGAGGAACTGGAGGAAGTGGGCGAAGTGGACGAAGTGGGCGAAGTGGACAAAGTTGACCAAGTGGACGAAGTGGACAAAGTGCACAAAGTTGACGAAGTGGACTAAGTTGACGAAGTGGACTAAGTGGAGGAAGTGGAGGAAGTTGACGAAGTGGCGAAATGGACGAAGTGGAAGAAGTGGACGAAGTGGACGAGGTGGACGAAGGTGACGAAGTGAAGGAAGTGGAGGAACTTTACGAAGTGGACGAAGTTCACGAGGTGGAGGAAGTGGACGAAGTTGAGGAAGTGCACGAAGTGGAGGAAGAGGACGAAGTGGAGGTGGTGAAGAAAGTGGAAGAAGTGGAGGTAGTGGACGATGTGGAGAAAGTGGAGAAAGTGGAGGAAGTTAACCAAGTGGACGAAGTGGACGAAGTTGACGAAGTGGACTAAGTGGACGAAGTTGACGAAGTCGACGAATTGGATGAAGTTGAAGTAGTTGATGAAGTGGACGAAGTAGACGAAGTGGACGAAGTGGACGAAGTGGACTAAGTGGACGAAGTAGACGAAGTGGACGAAGTGTAGGAAGTTGAGAAAGTGGACGAAGTGGAGGAAGTTGACTAAGTGGACGAAGTAGACGAAGTGGAGAAACTGCAGGAACTGGAGGAAGTGGAGGAACTGGACGAAGTTGAGGAAGTGGACGAAGTGGAGGAAGTGGAAGATGTGGAGGAAGGGGACGACGTGGACGAAGTGGAGGAACTGGAAGAAGTGGAGGAACTGGAGGAAGTGGGCGTAGTGGACAAAGTTGACGAAGTGGACAAAGGGGACAAAGTGGACGAAGTGGACGACGTGGACGAAGTGGAGGTAGTGAAGTAAGTGAACAAAGTGGACGAAGTGGACGAGGTAGACGAGGTGGACGATGTAGACGAGGGGGACGAGGTAGACGAAGTTGACGAAGTGGACAAAGTGGAGGAACTCGACAAAGTGGACAAAGTGGACGAAGTGGACGAAGTGGACGAAGTTGACGCAGTGGACGAAGTGGCGAAAGTGGAGGAAGTGAACAAAGTGGACGAAATGGAGGAACTGGAGGAAGTGGGCGAAGTGGACAAAGTTGACGAAGTGGACGAAGTTGACGAAGTGGACTAAGTGGAGGAAGTGGAGGAAGTTGACGAAGTGGCGAAATGGACGAAGTGGAGGAAGTTGACGAAGTGGACGAAGTTGACGAAGTGGACTAAGTGGACGAAGTAGACGAAGTCGACGAATTGGATGAAGTTGAAGTAGTTGATGAAGTGGACGAAGTAGACGAAGTGGACGAAGTTGACGAAGTGGACTAAGTGGACGAAGTAGACGAAGTGGACGAAGTGTAGGAAGTTGAGAAAGTGGACGAAGTGGAGGAAGTTGACTAAGTGGACGAAGTAGACGAAGTGGAGGAAGTGCAGGAACTGGAGGAAGTGGAGGAACTGGACGAAGTTGAGAAAGTGGAGGAAGTGGAGGATGTGGAGGAAGGGGACGACGTGGACGAAGTGGAGGAACTGGAAGAAGTGGAGGAACTGGAGGAAGTGGGCGAAGTGGACAAAGTGGAAGAAGTGGACGAAGTGGAAGAAGTTGACGAAGTGGACGAACTGGAGGAAGTTGAGGATCTGAAGGAAGTAGAGGAACTTGACGAAATGGAGGAACTGGACGAAGTGGATGAAGTGAACGAAGAGGACGAAGTGGGCGAAGTGAACGAAGAGGACGAAGTGGATAAAGTGGACAAAGTGGACGAGGTGAACGAAGTGGAGGAAGTGGACAAACTCGAGGAAGTGGAGGAAGTGGAGGAACTGGACGAAGTGGATGAAGTTGACGAAGTGGACGAAATGGAGGAAGTGCAGGAAGTGGAGGAAGTGGACGAAGTGGAGGAACGGGAGGAAGTGGGCCAAGTGGACGAAGTGAACGAATTGGACGAAGTGGACTAAGTTGAACCAAGTGGACGAAGTGGACTAAGTTGAACGAAGTGGACGAAGTGGACGAAGTGGACGAGGTGGAGGAAGTTGACGAAGTGGAGGAAGTGGACGAAGTGGACGAAGTTGAGGAAGTGGACGAAGTGGAGGAAGTGGACGAAGTGGAGGTGGTGAAGAAAGTGGACGAAGTGGAGGTAGTGCACGATGTGGACAAACTGGAGGAAGTTAACCAAGTGGACGAAGTGGACGAAGTGGACGAAGTTGAAGTAGTTGATGAAGTGGACGAAGTAGACGAAGTGGACGAAGTTGACGAAGTGGACTAAGTGGACGAAGTAGATGAAGTGGACGAAGTGTAGGAAGTTGAGGAAGTGGACGAAGTGGACGAAGTTGACGAAGTGGACGAAGTAGACGAAGTGGAGGAACTGCAGGAACTGGAGGAAGTGGAGGAACTTGACCAAGTTGAGGAAGTGGACGAAGTGGAGGATGTGGAGGAAGGGGACGACGTGGACGAAGTGGAGGAACTGGAAGAAGTGGAGGAAGTGGGCGAAGTGGACAAAGTGGAAGAAGTGGACGAAGTGGAAGAAGTTGACGAAGTGGACGAACTGGAGGAAGTTGAGGATCTGAAGGAAGTGGAGGAACTTGACGAAGTGGAGTAACTGGACGAAGTGGATGAAGTGGGCGAAGTGAACGAAGAGGACGAAGTGGGCGAAGTGAACGAAGAGGACGAAGTGGACAAAGTGGACGAGGTGGACGAAGTTGAGGAAGTGGACGAACTCGAGGAAGTGGAGGAAGTGGAGGAACTGGACGAAGTGGTTGAAGTTGAGGAAGTGGACAAAATGGAGGAAATGGACGAAGTGGAGGAACGGTAGGAAGTGGACGAAGTGGACGAAGTGGACTAAGTTGAACGAAGTGAACAAAGTGGACGAGGTTGAGGAGGTTGAGGAACAGGAGGAAGTGGAGGAACTGGAGGAAGTGGAGGAACTGGAGGAAGTGGAGGAACTAGACAAAGTGGACAAAGTGGACGAAGTAGACGAAGTTGACGAAGTTGACGAAGTGGACGAAGTGGCGAAAGTGGAGGAAGTGAACGAAGTGGACGAAATGGAGGAAGTGGGCGAAGTGGACAAAGTTGACGAAGTTGACGAAGTGGACGAAGTCGTCTTCCTCCTCTTCGTCAACTTCGTCCACCTCGTCCACTTCTTCCACTTCGTCCACTTGATCCACTTCGTCCACTTCCTCCACTGCCTCCATTTCCTCCACTTCCTCCACTTCGTCCAGTTCCTCCACTTCCTCCAGTTGGTCCTCTTCGTCAACTTCGTCCACCTCGTCCACTTTGTCAACTTCGTCCACTTGCTCCACTTCCTCCACTTCCTCCACTTAGTCCACTTCGTCCACTTAGTCCACTTCGTCCAGCTGCTCCACTTCCTCCAGTTCGTCCACTTCCTCAACTTCGTCCACCTCGTCCATTTCGTCCAACTTAGTCCACTTCGTCCACTTCCCCCACTTCTTCCAGTTCCTCCACTTCCTCAAGTTCCTACACTTCGTCCACTTCGTCTAGTTCCTCCACTTCCTCCACTTCCTCCAGTTTGTCCAATTCGTCGACTTCGTCCACCTCGTCCACTTCTTCCACTTCGTCCACTTCGTCCACTTCCTCCACTCCCCCCACTTTGTCCACTCCCTCCACTTTGTCCACTTAGTCTACTTCGTCAACCTTGTCCACTTCGTGCACTTCGTCAACTTCATCCACTTCGTCCACTTCGTCCACTTCGTCAACTTCATCCACTTCGTCCACTTTGTTCACTTTCTCCACTTCCTCCACTTCCTCAAGTTCCTCCACGTTGTCCACTTACTCTAGTTCGTCCACTTCCTCCACTTCGTCCAGTTTGTCAACTTCGTCCACTTCCTCCAGTTTCCCCAGCTCCTCGACTTCCTCCACTTCCTCAACTTCGTCCACCTCGTCCACTTCGTCCACCTCGTTCACTTCGTCCACTTCCCCCACTTCTTCCTGTTCCTCAACTTCCTGAAGTTCCTACGCTTCGTCTACTTCGTCCACTTCCTCCAGTTCCTCCAGATCCTCCACTTCCTTCAGTTCGTCCACTTCGTCCACTTCGTCCACCTCGTCCACTTCTTCCACTTCGTCCACTTCTTCCACTTTGTGCACTTCGTCCATTTCGTCCACCTCGTCCATTTCCTCCACTTCGTCCACTTCGTCAACTTTGTCCACTACCTCCACTTCGTCCACTTTCTCCACTTCGTCAACTTTGTCAACTTCCTCCACTTCCACCACTTTGTCCACTTGGTAAACTTCGTCCACCTCGTCCACTTCTTCGACTTCGTCCACTTCGTCCACCTCGTCCACTTTGTCCACTTCGTCAACTTCGTCCACTTCGTTCACTTCCTCCACTTCCTCCACTTCCTCCACTACCTTCACTTCGTCCACTTCCTTCACCTCCTCCATTTCGTCCACTTCCTCCACTTCTTCCACTTCGTCAACTTCGTCCACTTCCGCCACTTCCTACACTTCGTCAACTTCGTCCCCTTCGTCAAGTTCCTCCACCTCCTCCACCTCGTCAACTTCGTCCACCTCGTCCACTTTGTCAACTTCGTCCACCTCGTCCACTTCTTCCACTTCGTCCACTTCGTCCACTTGATCCACTTCGTCAACTTCGACAACTTCCTCCACTTCCTCCACTTCCTCCAGATCCTCCACTTCCTCCAGTTCGCCCACTTCGTCGACTTCGTCCACCTCTTCCACTTCGTCCAATTCGTCCACTTGGTGCACTTCGTCCACTTCGTCCACCTCGTCCACTTCCTCCACTTCCTCCAGATCCTCCACTTCGTCCACTTCGTCCACTTCGTCCACCTCGTCCACTTCTTCCACTTGGTCCACTTCTTCCACTTCGTCCACTTCTTCCACTTCGTCAACTTCGTCCACTTCCTCCACTTCCTTCACTTCTTCCACTTCGTCAACTTGCTCCATTTCCTCCATTTCGTCAACTTCGTCCACTTTGTCAAGTTCCTCCACTTCCTCCACTTCGTCAACTTCATCAACTTCGTCCACCTCGTCCACTTCTTCCACTTCGTCCACTTGATCCACTTCGTCCACTTCGCCAACTTCCTCCACTTGCTCCACTTGCTCCACTTCCACCACTTCGTCCACATCGTCCATTTCGTCCACTTCGTCCAGTTCCGCCACTTCCTCCGCTTCCTCTAGGTTGTCCACTTCGTCAACTTCGTCCACCTCGTCCACTTCGTCCGCTTCGTCAACTTCCTCCACGTCCTCCACTTCCTCCACTTTCTCCACTTCCTCCACTTAGTCGACTTCGTCCACTTAGTCCACTTCGTCAACTTCGTCCACTTCGTCCACTTCGTTCACTTCGCCCACTTCCTCCTCTTCCTCCACTTCCTCTTGTTCCTCCACTTCGTCCACTTCCTCCACTTCCTCCACTTCCTCAACTTCCTCCAGTTCCTGCACTTCCTCCACGTCGTCAACTTCGTCCACATTGTCCAGTTCCTCCAGTTCCTCCGCTTCCTCCAGTTCCTCCACTTCCTTGAGTTCATCCACTTCCTCAAATTCGTCCACCTCGTCCACTTAATCCACTTCGTCCAACGTAGTCCACTTCATTCACTTCGTCCACTTCGCCCACTTCTTCAAGTTCCTCCATTTCAACCACTTCGTCCACTTGGTCCACTTCGTCTAGTTCGTCCACTTAGTCCACTTCTTCAACTTCGTCCACTTCGTCCAGTTGGTCCACTTCCTCCACTTCATCCACTTCCTCCACTTCCTCCACTTCGTCCAGTTTGTCCACTTCGTCCACTTCGTCAACTTTGTCAACTTCGTCCACTTAGTCCACTTAGTCAACTTCGTCCACTTCGTCCACTTCTTCGACTTCGTCCACTTTGTCCACTTCGTCCACTTCGACCACTACGTCCACTTCGTCCACTTTGTCCACGTCATCCACTTCGTCAACTTCTTCCAGGTCTTCTCTACTTCCTCCACTTGTCAACTTCGTCCACTTCGTCTACTTCGTCCACTTAATCCACCTCTTCAACTTCGTCCACTTCGTCCACTTGGTCCACTTCCTCCACTTTCTCCACTCCCTCCACTTCTTCCACTTCGTCAACTTCGTCCACTTCGTCAACTTCGTCCACTTCGTCCACTTCCTCCACTTCGTCCACTTTGTCAACTTCCTCCACTTCTTCCAGTACCTCCAGTTCCTCCACTTCGTCCACTTCGTCAACTTCGTCGACCTCGTCCACTTTTTCCACTCCGTCCACTTCCTCCACTCCCTCCACCTCTTCCGCTTCGCCCACTTCCTCCACTTCCTCCACTTTGTCCACTTCCTCCACTTCCTCGACTTCCTCCACTTCCCCCCCTCGTCCACTTCGTCAGTTCCTCAACTTCCTTGACTTCCTCGACTTCCTCCACTTCCCCCCCTCGTCCACTTCGTCCACATCGCCAACTTCTTCCACTTGCTCCACTTCCAACACTTCGTCCACATCGTCCATTTCGTCCACTTCGTCCAGTTCCGCCACTTCCTCCGCTTCCTCTAGGTTGTCCACTTCGTCAACTTCGTCCACCTCGTCCACTTCGTCCGCTTCGTCAACTTCCTCCACGTCCTCCACTTCCTCCACTTTCTCCACTTCCTCCACTTAGTCGACTTCGTCCACTTAGTCCACTTTGTCAACTTCGTCCACTTCGTCCACTTCGTTCACTTCGCCCACTTCCTCCTCTTCCTCCACTTCCTCTTGTTCCTCCACTTCGTCCACTTCGTCCACTTCCTCCACTTCCTCCACTTCCTCAACTTCCTCCAGTTCCTGCACTTCCTCCACGTCGTCAACTTCGTCCACATTGTCCAGTTCCTCCAGTTCCTCCGCTTCCTCCACTTCCTCCAGTTCGTCCACTTCCTCAACTTCGTCCACCTCGTCCACTTAATCCACTTCGTCCAACGTAGTCCACTTCGTTCACTTCGTCCACTTCGCCCACTTCTTCAAGTTCCTCCATTTCATCCACTTCGTACACTTTGTCCACTTCGTCCACTTGGTCCACTTCGTCTACTTCGTTCACTTAGTCCACTACTTCAACTTCGTCCACTTCGTCCAGTTGGTCCACTTCCTCCACTTCATCCACTTTGTCCAGTTTGTCCACTTCGTCCACTTCGTCAACTTTGTCAACTTCGTCCACTTAGTCCACTTAGTCAACTTACTCCACTTGGTCCACTTCCTCCACTTTATCCACTTCCTCCACTTCCTCCACTTCCTCCACTTCGTCCAGTTTGTCCACTTCGTCCACTTCGTCAACTTTGTCAACTTCGTCCACTTAGTCCAGTTAGTCAACTTCGTCCACTTCGTCCACTTCTTCCACTGCGCCCACTTCGTCCACTTCGCTCACTTCGCTCACTTCGTCCACTTCGTCCACTTCGCTCACTTCGCTCACTTCGTCCACTTCCTACACTTCCTCCACTTTGTCCACTTCCTCCACTTCCTTCACCTCCTCCACTTCCTCCACGTCTTCCAGTTCGTACAACTTCGCCCAGTTCCTCTACTTCGTCCACTTCATGAACTTCGTCCACTTTGTCAACTTCCTCCACTTCTTCCACTTCACGACTTCCTCCACTTCTTCCACTTCGTCAACTTCCTCCACTTCTTCCACTTCGTCAACTTCCTCCACTTCCTCCACCTCCTCCACTTCCTTTACTTCCTCCACTTCCTCTACTCCCACTACTTCTTCCACTTCCTCCAATTACTCCACTTCGTCCATTTAGTCAACTCAGTCCACTTTGTCCACTTCGTCCACTTCGTCCACTTTGTCCACGTTATCCACTTCGTCCACTTCGTCAACTTCTTCCACGTCTTCTCTACTTCCTCCACTTGTCAACTTCGTCCACTTCGTCCACTTAATCCACTTTTTCAACTTCGTCCACTTCGTCGACTTCGTCCACTTCCTCCACTTCCTCCTCTTTCTCCACTTCCTCCACTTCTTTCACTTCGTCAACTTCGTCCACTTCGTCTACTTTGTCAACTTCCTCCACTTCTTCCACTACCTCCAGTTCCTCCACTACGTCCACTTCGTCAACTTCGTCCACCTCGTCCACTTTTTCCACTCCGTCCACTTCGTCCACTTGATCCACTTCCTCCACTCCCTCCACCTCCTCCGCTTCGCCCACTTCCTCCACTTCCTCCACTTCTTCCACTGCCTCCACTTCCTCCACTTTGTCCACTTCCTCCACTTCCTCCACTTCCCCCCCCCCTCGTCCACTTCGTCTTTTCCTCAACTTCCTCTAGTTCCTCCATTTCCACCAGTTCGTCCACTTCGTCCACCTCGTCCACTTCGTCCACTTCGTCCACTTCCTCCATTTCCTCCACTTCCTCCACTTCCTCCACTTCGTACACTCCGTACACTCCGTCCACTCCGTCCACTCCGTCCACTTCGTTTGCTTCGTCCACTTAATCTACTTCTTCAACTTCGTCCACTTGGTCCACTTGGTCCACTTGGTCCACTACCTCCACTTTCTCCACTTCCTCCACTTCGTGAACTTCGTCTACTTCGTCCACTTTGTAACCTTCGTGAACTTCGTCCACTTAGTCAACTTCGTCCACTTCGTCCACTTCGTTCACTTAGTCCACTTAGTCCACTTCGTCCACTTTGCCACTTCGTCAACTTCCTCCATTTCCTCCACTTCCTCCACTTCCACCACTTCCTCCACATCCTCTACTCCCTCCACTTGTTCTACTTCGTCCACTTCCTCCAATTCCTCCACTTCGTCCATTTAGTCAACTCAGTCCACTTAGTTGACTTCGTCAACTTCGTCTACTTCGTATACTTCGTCCACTTTATCCACTACGTCCACTTCGACCACTACATCCACTTCGTCCACGTCATCCACTCTGTACACTTCGTCCACTTCGTCAACTTCGTCCACTTCGTCCACTTCGTCAACTTCCTCCACTTCCTCCACTTCGTCCACTTAGTCCACTTCATCCACTTAGTCGACTTCGTCAACTTTGTCCACTTCGCCCACTTCCTCCAGTTCCTCCACTTCCTCCAGTTACTCCACTTCCTCCACTTCGTCAACTTCGTCAACTTAGTCCACTTTTTCCACTTCGTCCACTTCGTCAACTTCAACCTCTTCCTCCACTTCGTCCACTTCCTCCACTTCGTCAACTTCGCCCACTTCGTCCACTTCGTCAACTTCGTCCACTTCCTCCACTTCGTCAACTTCGTCCACTTCCTCTACTTCGACCACTATGTCCACTGTCCACTTCCTCCACTTAGTCCACGTCATCCACTTCGTCCACTTCGGCAACTTCGTCCACTTCCTCAACTTCGTCCACTTCCTCTACTTCCTCTACTTCGTCAACTTCCTCCAGTTCCTCCACTTCGTCCACTTCGTCAACTTCCTTCACCTCCTTCACTTCCTCCACATAGTACACTTCCTCCACTTCCTCCACTTCCTCCACCACCTCCACTTCGTCCACTTCCTCCACTTTCTCAAATTCGTCCACTTCGTCCTCCACTTCCTCTACTCCTTCCACTTCTTCCACTTCGTCCACTTCCTCCACTTCGTCAACTCGGTCCACTTAGTCGTCTTCGTCAACTTTGTCCACTTCGTCAACTTCGTCGACTTTGTCCACTTCGACAACTACGTCCACTTCGTCCACGTCATCCACTTCGTCCAGTTGGTCCACTTCCTCCACTTCCTCGATTTCCTCCACTTCGTACACTCCGTACACTCCGTCCACTTCGTCCACTTCGTCCACTTAATCCACTTCTTCAACTTCGTCCACTTCGTCCACTTGGTCCACTTCCTCCACTTCCTACACTTTCTCCACTTCCTCCACTTCGTGAACTTCGTCTACTTCGTCCAGTTTGTCCACTTCGTCACCTTCGTGAACTTCGTCCACTTAGTCAACTTCGTCCACTTCGTCCACTTCGCTCACTTAGTCCACTTAGTCCACTTAGTCCACTTCGTCTACTTCGTCCACTTCCTCCACTTCCTCCACTTCCACCACTTCCTCCACTTCCTCTACTCACTCCACTTCTTCCACTTCGTCCACTTCCTCCAATTCCTCCACTTCGTCCATTTAGTCAACTCAGTCCACTTAGTTGACTTCGTCAACTTTGTCTACTTCGTCAACTTCGTCCACTTTGTCCACTACGTCCACTTCGTCCACGTCATCCACTTCGTCTACTTCATCAACTTCGTCCACTTCCTCTACTTCCTCCACTTCGTCCACTTCGTCCACTTAGTCTACTTCATCCACTTAGACGACTTCCTCAACTTTGTCCACTTCGCCCACTTCCTCCAGTTCCTCCACTTCCTCCAGTTACTCCACTTCGTCCACTTCCTCCACTTCCTCCACTTCCTCCACTTCCTCCACTTCGTCAACTTCGTCCACTTAGTCCACTTTGTCTACTTCGTCCATTTCGTCGACTTCGTCAACTTTGTCCATTTCCTCCACTTCCTCCACTTCGTCAACTGAGTCCTCTTCGTCCACTTCATCAACTTCGTCTACTTCGTCTACTTCGTCCACTTTGTCCACTCCGTCCACTTCGACCACTACGTCCACTTCCTCCACTTAGTCCACGTCCTCCATTCGTCCACTTCGTCCACTTCGTCCACTTCATCAACTTCGTCCACTTCGCCACTTCGTTTACTTCCTCCACTTAGTCAACTTCCTCTAGTTCCTCCACTTCGTCCACTTCGTCAACTTCCTTCACGTCCTTCACTTCCTCCACATAGTACACTTCCTCCACTTCCTCCACCACCTCCACTTTGTCCACTTTCTCAAATTCGTCCACTTCGTCCTCCGCATCCTCTACTCCTTCCACTTGTTCCATTTCGTCCACTTCCTCCACTTCGTCAACTCAGTCCACTTAGTCGACTTCGTCAACTTTGTCCACTTCGTCAACTTCGTCCACTTTGTCCACTACGTCCACTTCGACCACTACGTCCACGTCATCCACTTCGTCCACTTCGTCAACTTTGTTCACTTCGTCAACTTCATCCACTTCCTCCACTTCGTCCACTTCCTCTACTTCCTCCACTTCGTCCACTTCCTCCACTTCGTCCACTTCCTCCACTTAGTCCACTTCATCCACTTGGTCGACTTCGTCAACTTTGTCCACTTCGCCCACTTTCTCCAGTTCCTCCACTTCGTCCAGTTACTCCACTTCCTCCACTTCCTCCACTTCCTCCACTTCGTCACTTCCCACTTCGTCAACTTCGTCCACTTCGTCAACTTCGTCAACTTCGTCAACTTCGTCAACTTCGTCCACTTCCTCCACTTCCTCCACTTCCTACACTTCCTACACTTCCTCCAGTTCCTCCACTCGCTCCACTTCCTCCACGTAGTCCACTTCGTCCACTTCGTCAACTTTTTCCAGTTCGTCCCTTCGTCCCCTTTGTCCACTTTCGTCCACCTCGCCCACATCTTCCAGTTCCTCCACTTCCTCCAGTTCCTCCACATCGTCCACTTCGTCAACTTCTTCAACTTCCTCCACTTCCTCCACTTCGTCTACTTAGTCAACTTTGTCCACTTCCTCCATTTCCTCCACTTCGTCCACTTCGCCCACATCCTCCAGTTCCTCCAGTTCCTCCACTTCGTCCACTTCGTCAACTTCATCAACTTCGTCAACTTCCTCCACTTCCTCCACTGCCTCCACTTCGTCCACGTTGTCCACTTCCTCCACTTCGCCCACATCCTTCAGTTCCTCGTACACTTCATCCACCTCGTCCACTCTCTCCACTTCTTCCTCTTCGTCCACTTCCTCCAGTTCCTCCACTTCGTCCACTTAGTCAAATTAGTGAACTTAGTCCACTTCGTCCACTTCGTTCACTTCGTCCACTTAGTCCACTTCTTCAACTTAGTCCACTTCGTCCACTTTGTCCACTTCTTCCACATCATCCATTTCGTCCACTTGGTCAACTTCCTTCACTTCGTCCACTTCCACGACTTCCTCCACTTCGTCAGCTTCGTCCAGTTCCTCCACTTCGTCCACTTCCTCTACTTCGTCCATTTGTTCACTTCGTCCACTTACTCCACTTCGTCCACTTAGTTGACTACGTCAACTTCATCCACTCCCTCCACTTCCACCACTTCGTCCACTCCCTCATCTCCCTCCACTTCCTCCACTTCATCCACTTCCTCCACTTCCTCCACTTCGTCAACTTAGTCCACTTCGTCCACTTCGTCAACTTCGTACACTTCGTACACTTCGTCCACTTCGTCCACTTCGTCCACTTCGTCCACTTCGTCCACTTCGTCCACTTCGTCCACTTCGTCCACTTCGTTCACTTCGTCCACTTCGTCCACTTCATCCACTACCTACACCTCTATCGCTTCCTCAACTCCTTCCACTTCGTCCACTTAACCCACTTCGTCCACTTCGTTAACTTTTTCCGCGTCGTCCACTTCGTCTACTTCGTCCACTTAGTCTACTTCGTCAACTTGGTCCACTTCGTCAGCTCCGTCCACTTCGTCAAGTTATTCAACTTCGTCCACTTCGTTAACTTTTTCCGCGTCGTCCACTTAGTCCACTTCGTCAACATAGTCCACTTCGTCAGCTTCGTCCACTTCGTCAAGTTCTTGAACTTCGTCCACTTCGTCCACTTCGTCAAGTTCTTCAACTTCGTCCACTTCGTCCCCTTCGTCCACTTCATCCACTTCCTCCGCTACCTACACTTCCATCGCTTCCTCCACTCCTTCCACTTCGTCCACTTAACCCACTTCGTCCACTTCGTTAACTTTTTCCGCGTCGTCCACTTCGTCAGCTTCGTCCACTTCGTCAAGTTCTTCAACTTCGTCCACTTCGTCCACTTCGTCCACTTCCTCCACTTCCTCCACTCCCTCCACTTCTTCCAGTTCCTCCACTTCGTCCAGTTGCTCCACTTCGTCCCCTGAGTCAACTTAGTGAACTTAGTCCACTTCGTCAACTTCGTCCTCTTTTTGCAGTTCCTCCACTACATCCAATTCCTCCACTTCCTCCACTTCGTAACCTTAGTCCAGTTGGTCCACTTCGTCAACATTGTCCACTTCCTCTACCTCCTCCACTTCGTCAACTTCGTCCACTTCCTCCACTTCCTACATTTCCTCCACTTCCTCCACTCCCTCCACTTCGTCCACTTAGACCACTTCGTCCACTTCCTCCACTTCCTCCACTTCCTACATTTCCTCCACTTCCTCAACTCCCTCCACTTCCTCCACTACCTCCACTTCCTCCACTTCCTCCACTTCGTCAATTTAGTCCACTTCGTCCATTTCCTCCACTTCGTCCACTACGTCCACTTCGTCCACTTTATCAACTTCCTCTACTTCCTCCACTTCCTCCACTTCCTCCACTACCTCCACTACCTCTACTTCCTCCACTTCCTCCACTTCCTCCACTTCCTCCACTTCTTCCACTTCGTCCTCTTCGTCCACTTCTTCTACTTTGTCCACTTCATCAAGTTCCTCCACTTCCTCCACTTCGTCCACTTCGTCATCTTCGTCCACTTCGTCCACTACCTTAACTTCCATCACTTCCTCCACTCCCTCCACTTCGTCCACTTCGTCCAGTTCGTCAACTTTTTCCACGTCGTCCACTTCGTCTACTTCGTCCACTTAGTCCACTTTGTCAACTTAGTCCACTTCGTCAGCTTCGTCCACTTCGTCAACTTCTTCAACTTCTTCCACTTCGTCGATTTCGTCCACTTCGTCCACTTCTTCCACTTCTTCCACTTCCTCCACTTGCTCCACTCCCAACACTTCTTCCACTTCCTCCACTTCGTCCAGTTCGTCGCCTTAGTCAACTTAGTCAACTTAGTCCACTTCGTCCTCTTACTCCAGTTCCTCCACTACGTCCAGTTCCTCCACTTCCTCCACTTCGTCCACTTCGTCCACTTCCTCTACTTCCTCCACTTCGTCCACTTCGTCACCTTCGTCAACTTCGTCCACTTCCTCCATTTCCTACATTTCCTCCACTTCCTCCAGTCCCTCCACTTGATCCACTTAGACCACTTTGTCCACTTAGTCTACTTCGTCAACTTTGTTCACTACGTCGCCTTCGTCAACTTCGTCCACTTCGTCCACTTCGCCCACTTCCTCTAGTTCCTCCACATCCTCCAGTTCCTCCACTTCGTCCACTTCGACCAATTCGTCCACTTCGTCCACTTCGTCAACTTCCTCCACTTCCTCCACTCCCTCAACGTCCTACCCTTTGTCCGCTTCGTTTACTTTGTCCACTTAGTCCACTTCGTCAACTTAGTCCACTTCGTCCACTTCGTCAACTTCGTCCACTTCGTCCACATCTCCACTTCGTCAACTTCGTGCACTTCGTCCACTTTATCAACTTCCTCCACTTCCTCCTCTACCTCCACTTCGTCGACTTCCTGCACTCCCTCCACTTCGTCCACTTCGTCCACTTAGCCCAGTGCGTCCACTTTGTCCACGTCGTCCACTTCGCCCACTTCCTCTACTTCCTCCACTTCCTCCAGTTCCTCCACTTCGTCCAATTAGTCCACTTCGTCCACTTAGTCGACTTCGTCAACTTTGTCCACAACCTCCACTTAGTCGACTTCCTCCACTTAGTCTACTTCGTCAACTTTATCCACTTCGCCCAGTTCCTCCACTTCCTCTAGTTCTCCACTATGTCCACTTCCTCCACGTCCCGCACTTCGTCCACTTCGTCAACTTAGTCCACTTTGTCAACTTCTCCACCACGTCCACTTTCTCCACTTACTCCACATCCTGCACTTCGTCCACTTAGTCCACTTAGTCCACTTCGTCCACTTCATCAACTTCCTCCACTTCCTCCACTTCATCCACTTCGTCCACTTAGTCCACTTAGTCAACTTCGTCCACTTCGTCCACTTCGTCCACCTCGTCCACCTCGTCCACTTCGTCCACTTCATCCACTCCCTCCAATTCTTCCTCTTCGTCCACTTCCTCCAATTCCTCCACTTCGTCCACTTAGTCAACTTAGTCAACTTAGTCCACTTCGTCCACTTCGTTCACTTTGTCCACTTTGTCAACTTTGTCCACTTCGTCCACTTTGTCCACTTCGTCCAATTCGTCCATTTCGTCCACTTTGTCCACTTCGTCCACTTCATCCACTTTGTCCACTTCGTCCACTTCGTCCACTTTGTCCACTTCGTCCACTTCCAGGATTTCCCTCCACTTCGTCAGCTTCGTCCACTTCCTCCACTTCGTCCATTTAGTCCACTTCGTAAAGTTAGTCCACTTCGTCCACTTTCTCCACTTCGTCCACTTCGTCCACTTTGTCCACTTCGTCCATTTCGTCCATTTCGTCCATTTCGTCCACTTCGTCATCTTCGTCCACTTCGTCCACTTCGTCCACTTTGTCCACTTCGTCCACTTCATCCACTTTGTCCACTTCGTCCACTTCGTCAACTTCTTCCACTTCGTCCACTTCCAGGATTTCCTCCACTTCGTCAGCTTCGTCCACTTCCTCCACTTCGTCCACTTAGTCCACTTCGTCCACTTTCTCCACTTCCTCCACTTCGTCCACTTTGTCCACTTCGTCCACTTTGTCCATTTCGTCCATTTCGTCCACTTCGTCATCTTCGTCCACTTCGTCCACTTTGTCCACTTCGTCCACTTCATCCACTTTGTCCACTTCGTCAACTTCCTCCACTTCGTCCACTTCCACGACTTCCTCCACTTCGTCCACTTCGTCAACTTCCTCCACTTCGTCCACTTCCACGACTTCCTCCACTTCGTCAGCTTCGTCCACTTCCTCCACTTCGTCCACTTAGTTTACTTCGTCAATTTAGTCCACTTCGTCAACTATGTCCACTTCGTCCACGTAGTCGACTTCGTCAACTTTGTCCACTTCGTCCACTTAGTCAACTTAGTCTACTTCATCCACTTTGTCTACTTCGTCCACTTCATCTACTTCGTCCACTTCATCCACTTCGTCAACTTCCTCCACTTCTTCCGCTTCCACGACTTCCTCCATTTCGTCAGCTTCGTCCACTTCCTCCACTTCGTCCAGTTAGTCCACCTTGTCAACTTAGTCCACTACGTCAACTATGTCCACTTCGTCCACTTCGTCCACTTCGTCAACTTCTCCACTACGTCCACTTCCTCCACTACCTCCACGTCCTCCACTTCGTCCACTTCGTCCACTTCGTCAACTTAGTCCACTTCGTCCACTTCATCCATTTCATCAACTTCCTCCAGTTCCTCCACTTCGTCCACTTCCTCCACTTCATCCACTTCCTCCACTTCGTCAACTTAGTCCACTTCGTCCACTCGTTCCACTTCGTCCACTTCGTCCACTTCGTCTACTTCCTCCACTAGCTACATTTCCATGACTTCCTCTACTCCCTCCATTTCGTCCACTTAATCCACTTCGTTAACTTTTTCCGCATCCTCCACTTCGTCCAGTTCGTCCAATTCGTCCACTTCGTCCACTTCGTCCACTTCGTCCACTTCGTCCACTTTGTCCACTTAGTCCACTTCGTCAAATTCCCCCACTTCCTCCACTTCCTCCACTACCTCCACTTCGTTCACTTCGTCCACTTGTCCACTTCGTCCAATTCGTCTACTTCTTCCACTTTGTCCACTTCGTCAACTTCGTCAACTTCCTCGACTTTGTCCACTTCCTTAATTTCCTCCACTTCCCTCCACTTCCTACACTTCGTCCACCTCGTCCACTTCGTCCACTCCCCCCACTTCTTCCTCTTCGTCCACTTTCTCCAGTTCCTCCACTTCGTCGACTTAGTGAACTTAGTCAACTTAGTCCACTTCGTCCATTTCGTCCACTTCGTCAACTTCGTCCACTTCGTCCACTTCGTCAACTTCCTCCACTTCCTCCACTTCGTCCATTTCATCCACTTCGTCCCCTTAGTCCACTTAGTCAACTTCGTCCATCTCGTCCACTTCGTCCACATCCTCCACTACGTCCACTTCCTCCATTTCCTCCGCTTCGTCCACTTCCTCCATGTCCTCCACTTCGTCAGCTTAGTCCACTTCGTCCACTTCGTCAACTTCATCCACTTCCTCCACTTCCTCCACTTCCTCCACTTCCTCCACTCCCTCCACTTCGTCCACTTAGCCCACTTCGTCCACCTTGTCTACGTCGTCCACTTCGCCCACTTCCTCTAGTTCCTCCACTTCCTCCAGTTCCTCCAATTCCTCCACTTCGTCCACTTCGTCCACTTCGTCCACTTCGTCCACTTAATCCACTTCGTCCACTTAGTCCACTTCGTCAACTTTGTCCACTTCGTCCACTTCGTCCATTTCCTCCACTTAGTCCACTTCGTCCACTTAGTCTACTTCGTCAACTTTGTCCACTTCGTCCACTTCGCCCACTTCCTCCACTTAATCCACTTCCATCACTTCCTCCACTCCCTCCACTTCCTCCACTTAATCCACTTCGTTAACTTCTTCCGCGTCATCCACTTCGTCTACTTCGTCCACTTAGTCCACTTCGTCAACTTATTCCACTTCGTCAGCTTCGTCCACTTCGTCAACTTCTTCAACTTCGTCCACTTCCTCCACTTCTTCCACTTCTTCCACCTCCTCCACTTCCTCCACTCCCTCCTCTTCTTCCACTTCCTCCACTTCGTCCAGTTCCTCCACTTCGTCCCCTTAGTCAACTTAGTAAACTTAGTCCACTTCGTCAACTTCGTCCCCTTTCTCCACTTCCTCCACTACGTCCAATTCCTCCACTTCCTCCACTTCGTAACCTTAGTCCAGTTCGTCCACTTTGTCAACTTCGTCCACCTCGTCCACTTCCTCTACTTCCTCCACTTCGTCAACTTCCTCCACTTCCTACATTTCCTCCACTTCCTCCACTCCCTCCACTTCGTCCACTTAGACGACTTCGTCCACTTAGTCTACTTCGTCAACTTTGTCCACTACGTCGCCTTCGTCAACTTCGTCAACTTCGTCCATTTCGTCCACTTCGTTCACTTCGCCCACTTCCTCCAATTCATCCACATCCTCTAGTTCCTCCACTTCGTCCACTTCGTCAATTCGTCCACTTCGTCCACTTTCTCCACTTCGTCCACTTCGTCAAATTTCTCAGCTTCCTGCACTTCCTCCAGTTCCTGCACTTCCTACACTTCCTCCACTTCCTCCACTGCCTCCACTTCGTCCACTTAGCCCACTTCGTCCACTTTGTCTACGTCGTCCACTTCGCCCACTTCCTGTAGTTCCTCCAGTTCCTCCACTTCGTCCACTTAGTCCACTTCGTCCATTTAGTCGACTTCGTGAACTTTGTCCACTTCCTCCTCTTAGTCCACTTCGTCCACTTAGTCTACTTCGTCAACTTTGTCCACTTCGTCCACTTCGCCCATTTTCTCCAGTTCCTCCACTTCCTCTAGTTCTCCACTACGTCCACTTCCTCCACGTCCACCACTTCGTCCACTTCGTCAACTTAGTCCACGTCGTCCACTTCGTCAACTTCTCCACTACGTCCACTTCCTCCACATCCTCCACTTCGTCCACTTCGTCAACTTAGTCCACTTCGTCCACTTCATCCACTTCGTCCACTTACTCAACATCGTCCACTTCGTCCACTACGTCTACCTCGTCCACTCCCTCCACTTCTTCCTCTTCGTCCACTTCCTCCAGTTCCTCCACTTCGTCCACTTAGTCAACATAGTCAACTCAGTCCACTTCGTCCACTTTCTTTACTTCGTCCACTTAGTCCACTTCTTCAACTTAGTCCACTTCGTCCACTTCGTCCACTTCGTCCACTTTGTCCACTTCGTCCACTTCATCCACTTAGTCCACTTCGTCAACTTTGTCCCCTTCTTCCATTTCACCCTCTTCCTCCAATTCCTCAACTTCCTCCAGTTCATCCACTTCGTCCACTTCGTCCACTTCGTCCACTTCCTCCACTTCTTCAACTTAGTCCACTTCGTCCACTTCCTCCACTAGCTACACTTCCATCACTTCCTCCACTCCCTCCACTTCCTCCACTTAATCCACTTCGTTAACTTTCTCCGCGTCGTCCACTTCGTCTACTTCATCCACTTAGTCCACTTAGTCAACTTAGTCCACTTCGTCAGCTTCGTCCACTTCGTCAACTTCTTCAACTTCGTCCACTTCCTCCACTTCCTCCACTTCTTCCACTTCTTCCACTTCCTCCACTTCCTCCACTCCCTACACTTCTTCCACTTCCTCCACTTCGTCCAGTTCCTCCACTTCACCCCCTTAGTCAACTTAGCCAACTTAGTCCACTTCGTCAACTTCGTGCTCTTTCTCCAGTTCCTCCACTACGTCCAATTCCTCCACTTCCTCCACTTCATAACCTTAGTCCAGTTCGTCCACTTCATCCAGTTCGTCCAGTTCGTCCACTTCCTACATTTCCTCCACTTCCTCCACTCCCTCCACTTCGTCCACTTAGACCACTTCGTCCACTTAGTCTACTTCGTCAACTTTGTCCACAACATCAACTTCGTCCATTTCGTCCACTTCGTTCACTTCGCCCACTTCCTCCAATTCCTCCACATCCTCTACTTCCTCCACTTCGTCCAGTTCTTCCAATTCGTCCACTTCCTCCACTTCGTCCACTTCGTCAACTTCCTCCACTTCCTCCACTTTCTCCACTTCCTCCACTACCTCCACTTCGTTCACTTCGCCACTTCGTCCAATTCGTCTAATTCGTCTACTTCTTCCACTTCGTCCACTTCGTCCACTTCGTCAACTTCGCCTAGTTCCTCTAGTTCCTCCACTTCGTCCACGTCGTCCCCTTCCTCCACATCCTCCACTTTTTCCATTTCGTCCACTTCGTCCAGTTCCTCCACTTCCTCCACGTACTCCACTTCCTCCACTTCCTACATTTCCTCCACTTCCTCCACTCCCTCCACTTCGTCCACTTAGACCACTTCCTCCACTTAGTCTACTTCGTCAACTTTGTCCACAACGTCGCCTTCGTCAACTTCGTCAACATCGTCCATCTCGTCCACTTCGTTCACTTCGCCCACTTCCTCCAATTCCTCCACAACCTCTACTTCCTCCACTTCGTCCAGTTCGTCCAATTCGTCCACTTCATCCACTTCGTCAACTTCGTCCACTTCTTCGACTTCGTGAACTTCGTCAACTACCTCCACTTCCTCCATTTCCTCCACTTCCTCAACTTCCTACACTTCGTCCACTTCGTCTACTTAGTCCACTTCGTCAACTTCGTCCACTTTATCAACTGCTTCAACTTCGTCCACTTCGTCAACTTCGTCCACTTTGTCAACTTTCTCCACTTCCTCCAACTCGTCCACTACCTCCACTTTCTTCACCACCTCTACTTCCTCCACTTCCTCCACTTCGTCAACTTCGTCCATTTCCTCCACTTCCTCCACTTCGTGAACTTCGTCCACTTCATCCACTTCGTCAAGTTCCTCCACTTCCTCCACTTCCTCTAGTTCCTCCACTTCGTCCACTTCGTCAACTTCGTCTACCTCGTCCACCTCGTCTACATCGTCCATCTCGTCTACCTCGTCCACTTCGCCCACTTCGTCCACTTGGTTCACTTCCTCCACTTCGTCCACTTCGTCCACTTTGTCCACTTTGTCCACTTCGTCCACTTTGTCCACTTTGTCCACTTTATCCACTTTGCCACTTCGTCAACTTCCTCGTCTCCTTCCATTTCCTCCACTTCCTCGTCTCCTTCCACTTCTTGCACTTCGTCCATTTCGTCAATTTCGTCCACTTCGTCCAGTTCCTCCATTTCCTTCAGTTCCTCCACTTCCTCAGTTCCTCCACTTCGTCCACCTCGTCCACTTCGTCCACTTGCTCTAGTTGCTAAACTTCCTCCACTTTATCTACTTCGTCAACTTCCTCAACTTTGTCCAGTTCCTCTAGTTCCTCCACTTCCTCCAGTTCCTCCACTTCCACCAGTTCCTCCACTTCGCCAACTTCTTCCACTCCGTCCACTTCTTTCACTTTGTCCACTTCGCCCACTTCCTCCAGTTCCTCCACTTCTTCGAGTTCCTCCACTTCGTCCACGTCGTCCCCTTCCTCCACATCCTCCACTTCCTCCACTTCCTCAACTTCGTCAAGTTCCTCCACTTCCTCCAGTTCCTGCAGTTCCTCCACTTCGTCTACTTCGTCCAATTCGTCCACTTCGTCCACTTCGTCAACTTCCTCCACTTCGTCCACTTCCTCAACTTCCTACATTTCGTCCACTTCGTCCACTTCGTCCACTTCGTCAACTTTGTCCACTTCGTCCACTTCATCAATTGCTTCAACTTCGTCCACTTGGTTAACTTCCTCCACTTCCTCCACTTTGTCCACATCGTCCACTACCTCCACTTCGTCCATTTTCTTCACCACCTCCACTTGATCCACTTCCTCCACTTCGTCCACTTCCTCAACTTCGTCCACTTCCTCCACCTCGTGAACTTCGTCCACTTCGTAAAGTTCCTCCACTTCCTCCACTTACTCTAGTTCCTCCACTTCCTTCACTTCATCAACTTCGTCCACCTCGTCCACTTCGTCCACTTCTTCCACTTCGTCCATTTCGCCATTTCGTCAACTTCCTCCACTTCCTACACTCCCTCCACTTCCTCCACTTAGTCCACTTCGTCAACTTCGTCCACTTCGTCAAGTTCCTACACTTCCTCCACTTCCTCTAGTTCCTCCACTTCGTCCACTTCGTCAACTTCGTCTACCTTGTCCACCTCGTCTACATCGTCCCCCTCGTCTACCTCGTCCACTTCGTCCACTTCGTCCACTTCGTTCACTTCCTCCACTTCGTCCACTTCGTCCACTTCGTCCACGTCGTTCACTTCGTCCACTTCGTCTACTTTGTCCACTTTATCCGCTTTGTCCACTTCGTCAACTTCCTCGTCTCCTTCCACTTCCTAGTCTCTCTCCACTTCTTCCACTTCGTCCATTTCGTCAATTTCGTCCAATTCCTCCACTTCCTTCAGTTCCTCCAGTTCCTCCACTTCGTCCACCTCGTCTACTTCGTCCACTTCCTCCAGTTGCTACACTTCCTCCACTTTATCCACTTCGTCCACTTCCTCTAGTTCCTCCACTTCCTCCAATTCCTCCACTTCCACCAGTTCCTCCACTTCGTCATCTTCGTCCACCTCGTCCACCTCGTCCACTTCGTCCACTTCTTCCACTTCGTCCACTTCGCCCACTTCCTCCAGTTCCTCCACTTCGTCCACGTCGTCCCCTTCCTCCACATCCTCCACTTCCTCCACTTCGTCCACTTCCTCAACTTCGTCAGGTTCCTCCACTTCCTCCAGTTCCTGCAGTTCCTCCACTTCGTCTACTTCGTCCAATTCGTCCACTTCGTCAACTTCCTCTACTTCCTCCACTTCCTCCACTTCCTCAACTTCTTACACTTCGTCCACTTAGTCCACTTCGTCAACTTCGTCCACTTCGTCAACTTCGTCCACTTCGTCCACGTTGTTAACTTCCTCCACTTCCTTCACCACCTCCACTTCGTCCACTTTCTTCACCACCTCCACTTCGTCCACCTCGTCAATTTCGTCCACTTCTTCCACTTCGTCCACTTCACCCACTTCCTCAAGTTCCTCCATTTTCTTCACCACCTCCACTTCATCCACTTCCTCCACTTCGTCCACTTCCTCCACCTCGTGAACTTCGTCCACTTCGTAAAGTTCCTCCACTTCCTCCACTTACTCTAGTTCCTCCACTTCCTTCACTTCGTCCAATTCGTCCACTTCGTCCACTTCTTCCACTTCGTCCATTTCGCCATTTCGTCAACTTCCTCCACTTCCTACACTCCCTCCACTTCCTCCACTTAGTCCACTTCGTCAACTTAGTCCACTTCGTCAATTTTGTGCACTTCGTCCACTTCGTCAACTTTGTGCACTTCGTCCACTTCGTCAACTTTGTCCACTTCGCCCACTTCGTCCACTTCGCCCAGTTCCTCCAGTTCCTCCATTTCGTCCACTTCGTTCACTTCCTCCACTTTCGTTACTTCGTCCACTTCGTGTACTTCGTCCACTTCGTGTACTTCGTCCACTTCGTTCAACTTAGTCCACTTTGTTCAACTTAGTCCACTTCGTTCACTTCGTCCACTTCGCCCACTTCCTCCACTTCGTCCACTTCCTCCACTTCCTGCACTTCCTCCATTTCGTCCACTTCCTCAACTTCGTCCACTTCGTCCGGTTCCTCCACTTCCTCCACTTCCTCGAGTTCGTCCACTTCCTCAACTTCGTCCACCTCGTCCACTTTGTCCACTTCGTCCACTTCGTCCTCTTCGTTCGCTTCGCCCACTTCGTCCTCTTCGTTCACTTCGCCCAGTTCATCCACTTCGTCCAGTTCCTCCACTTCGTCAAGTTCCTCCACTTCCTTCAGATCCTCAACTTCCTCTAGTTCGTCCACTTCGTCAACTTCTTCCACTTCGTCGACTTCTTCCACTTTGTCCACTTCGCCCACTTCCTCCAGTTCCTCCACTTCTTCCAGTTCCTCCACTTCATCCACGTCGTCCCCTTCCTCCACATCCTCCACTTCCTCCACTTCGTCCACTTCCTCAACTTCGTCAAGTTCCTCCACTTCCTCCAGTTCCTGCAGATTATCTACTTTGTCCACTTCGTCAACTTCCTCCACTTCGCCCACTTCGTCCACTTCGCCCACTTCCTCCAGTTCCTCCATTTCGTCCACTTCGTTCACTTCCTCCACTTTCGTTACTTCGTCCACTTCGTGCACTTCGTCCACTTCGTCCACTTCGTTCAACTTAGTCACTTAGTCCACTTCGTTCAACTTAGTCCACTTCGTTCACTTCGTCCACTTCGCCCACTTCCTCCACTTTGTCCACTTCCTCCACTTCCTGCACTTCCTCCATTTCGTCCGCTTCCTCAACTTCGTCCACTTCGTCCGGTTCCTCCACTTCCCCCATTTCCTCGAGTTCGTCCACTTCCTCAACTTCGTCCACCTCGTCCACTTTGTCCACTTCGTCCACTTCGTCCTCTTCGTTCGCTTCGCCCACTTCGTCCTCTTCGTTCACTTCGCCCACTTCATCCACTTCGTCCAGTTCCTCCACTTCGTCAAGTTCCTCCACTTCCTTCAGATCCTCAACTTCCTCCAGTTCGTCCACTTCGTCAGCTTCTTCCACTTCGTCGACTTCTTCCACTTTGTCCACTTCGCCCACTTCCTCTAGTTCCTCCACTTCTTCGAGTTCCTCCACTTCATCCACGTCGTCCCCTTCCTCCACATCCTCCACTTCCTCCACTTCGTCCACTTCCTCAATTTCGTCAAGTTCCTCCACTTCCTCTAGTTCCTGCAGATTATCTACTTCGTCCACTTCGTCAACTTCCTCCACTTCGTCCACTTCCTCAACTTCCTACACTTCGTCCACTTCGTCTACTTCGTCCACTTAGTCCACTTCGTCAACTTCGTCCACTTCGTCCACTTCCTCAACTACTTCAACTTCGTCCACTTCGTCAACTTCGTCCACTTCGTCCACTTGGTTAACTTCCTCCACTTCCTCCACTTTGTCCACATCGTCCACTACCTCCACTTCGTCCACTTTCTTCACCACCTCCACTTCGTCCGCTTCCTCAACTTCGTGCACTTCCTCCACTTGCTCCAACTCGTGAACTTCGTCCACTTCGTAAAGTTCCTCCACTTCCTTCACTTCGTCAACTTCGTCCACCTCGTCCACTTCGTCCACTTCTTCCACTTCGTCCATTTCGCCACTTCGTCAACTTCCTCCACTTCCTCCACTTAATCCACTTCGTCAACTTAGTCCACTTCGTCAACTTTGTGCACTTCGTCCACTTCGTCCACTTCGTCCACTTCGTCCACTTCGTCAACTTTGTCCACTTCGCCCACTTCGTCCACTTCACCCACTTCCTCCAGTTCCTCCAGTTCCTCCATTTCGTCCACTTCGTTCACTTCCTCCACTTTCGCCACTTCGTCCACTTCGTCCACTTCGTCCACTTCGTCAACTTCGTCGACTTCGTCCACTTCGTCCACTTTGTCCACTTTGTCTAGTTCCTCCACTTCCTCCAGTTCCTCCACTTCCTCCTGTTCCTCAACCTCCTCAACCTCGTCCACTTTGTTCACTTCGTTCAACTTAGTCCACTTCGTCCACTTCGTCCACTTCGCCCACTTCCTCCCGTTCCTCCACTTCGTCCACATCCTCCATTTTGTCCACTTCCTCAACTTCAACCACTTCGTCTAGTTCCTCCACTTCCTCCACTTCCTCGAGTTCGTCTACTTCCTCAACTTCGTCCACCTCGTCCACTTTGTCCACTTCGTCCTCTTCGTTCACTTCGCCCACTTCGTCCTCTTTGTTCAATTCGCCCACTTCATCCACTTCGTCCAGTTACTCCACTTCGTCAAGTTCCTCCACTTCCTTCAGATCCTCAACTTCCTCCAGTTCGTCCACTTCGTCACCTTCTTCCACTTCGTCCACTTCTTCCACTTTGTCCACTTCGCCCACTTCCTCCACTTCTTCCAGTTCCTCCACTTCGTCCACGTCGTCCCCTTCCTCCACATCCTCCACTTCGTCCACTGCCTCAACTTGGTCAAGTTGGACGAAGTGGAGGAAATGGACAAAGTTGACGAAGTCGACTAAGTGGACGAAGTGGACTAAGTGGAGGAAGTGGAGGAAGTGGACGAAGTGGAGGAAGTGGAGGAAGTGGACAAAGTGGACGAAGTGGACTAAGTAGACGAAGTGGAGATAGTGGACGAAGTGGCGAAGTTTACGAAGTGGCGAAGTTGAGGAAGTGGCCTAAGTTGACTAAGTTGACGAAGTGGAGTAACTAGTGGAAGTGAACGAAGTGGAAGAAGTTGAAGAAGTTGAGGAAGTGGACGAAGTTGAGGATGTGGAGGAAGTGGACGAAGTGGATGTAGTGGAGGAAGTGGAGGAAGTGGAGGAAATCGAGGAAGTGGACGAAGTGGAGGAAGTCGAGGCAGTGCCGGAAGTTGACGAAGGTTATGAGGTGGACGATGTGGACTAAGTTAACTAAGTTAACTAAGTAGACTATGTGGACGAAGTGGACAAAGTTGGACGAAGTGGACGAAGTCGAGGAAATGGACAAAGTTGACGAAGTCGACTAAGTGGAGGAAGTGGACTAAGTGGAGGAAGTGGAGGAAGTGAAGGAAGTGGAGGAAGTGGACAAAGTGGACGAAGTGGACTAAGTAGACGAAGTGGAGATAGTGAAGGAAATGGAGGGAGTCGACGAAGTGGAGGAAGTGGACGAACTGGACGAAGTTGACGAAGTGGACGAACTAGACGAAGTGCACGAGGTGGAGGAAGTGGACGAAGCGGAGGAAGTGGACGTGGACGAATTAGACGAACTTGACGAAGTAGATGAAGGGGAGGAAGTGGACGTGGACGAAGTGGACGAATTGGACGAAGTGGACGAAGTGGCGAAGTTGACGAAGTTGACGAAGTTCACGAAGTTGACGAAGTTCACGAAGTTGACGAAGTTCACGAAGTGGACTAAGTTGACTAAGTGGACGAAGTGGAGGAACTGGAGGAAGTGGACGAAGTGGAAGAAGTGGAGCGAGCCGAGAAAGTGGAGGAAGTGGAGGAAGTGGAGGTAGTGGAGGAAGTTGACGAAGTGGACGAACTGGACGAAGTGGACAAAGTGGAGGAGGTGGAGGAAGTGCATGAAGTGGAGGAACTTGACGAAGTGGACGAAGTTGATGAAGTGGACGGAGTGGACAAAGTGGATGAAGTTGACGAAGTGGAGGAAGTTGACAAAGTGGACGAGGTGGACAAAATTGCTAAAGTGGACGAAGTTGAAGAAGTTGACGAAGTTGACGAAGTAGACAAAGTGGACGACGTGGACGAAGATTACGAAGTGGAAGAAGTGGAGGAAATGGAGGAAGTGGACGAAGTGGACTAAGTGGAGGAACTGGAGGAAGTGGACAAAGTGGACAAATTGGAGGAATTGGAGGAAGTGGAGGAATTGGAGGAAGTGGACGAAGTGGACAAAGTGAACGAACGTGGACGAAGTGGACGAAGTGGACTAAGTGGACTAAGTGGACGAAGTGAACGAATTGGACGAAGTGGAGGAAGTGGTGAAGTTGACGAAGTGGCAAAGTTGACGAAGTGGACGATGTGGCGAAGTTGACGAAGTGGAGGAACTGGAGGAAGTGGACAAAGTGGAAGAATTAGAGGGAGTGGAGGAAATGGACTAAGTGGTGGAGGTGGAGGAAGTGGACGAAGTTGAAGAAGTTGACGTAGCGGACGAAGTTGACGAAGTGGACTAAGTGGACGAAGTAGGCGAAGTGAACGACGTGGACAAAGTTGACGAAGTGGACAAAGTGGAAAAAATGGACTAAGCGGACAAAGTGGAGGGAGTGGAGGAAGTGGAGGAAGTGTAGGAAGTGGAGGAAGTGGACTAAGTTGACGAAGTGGAGGAAGTGGAGAAGTGGAGGAAGTGGGGGACCCGGAGGAAGTGGAGGAACTGGAGGAAGTGGACGAAGTGGAGGAAGTGGACGAAGTGGAAAATGTTGACGAAGAGGACTAAGTGGACGAGGTGGAGTAAGTGGAGGAAGTGGAGGAAGTTGACGAAGTGGACGAAGTGGTGGAAGTGGAGGGAGTGGAGGAACTAGAGGAGGTGGACGGAGTGGAAGAAGTCGACAGAGTGGATGAGGTGGAGGAAGTGGACGAAGTGGACAAACTTGACGAAGTGGACGAAGTGGACTAAGTTGACGAAGTGGAGGAAGTGGAGGAAGGGGAGGAAGTGGAGGAAGTTGACGAAGTGGAAGAAGTGGACGAAGTGGACGAAGTGGACGAAGTTGACGAAGTTGACGAAGTGGACGAAGTAGAGGAGGTGAGGAAGTGTAGGAAGTGGAGGAACTTGACGAAGTGAACGAAGTTGAGGAAATGGACGAAGTTGACGAAGTGGAGGAAGTGGACGAAGTTGACGAAGTGGAGGAAGTGGACGAAGTGGAGGTAGTGGAGGAAGTTGAGGAAGTCGACTATGTGGGGGAAGTGAAGGAGGTGAAGGAAGCGGACGAAGTGGAGGTAGTGCAGGAAGTGGAGGAAGTCGAGCAAGTTGACAAAGTGGAAGAAATGGACGAATTTGACGAAGTTGAAGATGTTGACGAAGTGGACTAAGTGGACTAAGTAGACGAACTGGACGAAGTGGACGAAGTTGACGAAGTGGAAGAAGTGGACTAAGCTAACTAAGTGGATTAAGTGGACGAAGTGAACGAAGTGGACTAAGATGGACGAAGTGGAGAAAGTTGACGAAGTTGACTAAGTGGATGAAGTGGACTAAGTGGACGAACTGGAGGAAGTGGAGGAAGTGGAGGAAGTGGACAAAGTAGACGAAGAGGACAAAGTGCATGAAGTGGACTGAGTGGACTAAGTGGACGAAGTGAACGAATTGGACGAAGTGGACGAAGTGGCGAAGTTGACGAAATGGACGAAGTGGACGAAGTGGCGAAGTTGACGAAGTGGAGGAACAGGAGGAAGTCGAGGAAGTGGAAGAAGTGGAGAGAGTGGAGGAAGTGGACAAAGTAGAGGAGGTGGACGAAGTGACGAAGTGGAGGAAGTGGAGGAAGTGGACGAAGTGGAGGAACTGGAGGAAGTGGAGGAAGTGGACAAGTGAACGAAATGGACGAAGTGGCGAAGTGACGAAGTGGACGAAGTGGCGAAGTTGACGAAGTGGACGAAGTGGCGAAGTTGACGAAGTGGACGAAGTGGCGAAGTTGACGAAGTGGAGGAACTGGAGGAAGTCGGCGAAGTGGAAGAAGTGGAGGGAGTGGAGGAAGTAGACAAAGTGGAGGAGGTGGACGAAGTGGACGAAGTTGAAGAAGTTGACGAAGTGGACTAAGTGGACGAACTAGGCGAAGTGAACGACGTGGACAAAGTTGACGAAGTGGACAAAGTGGAGGAACTGTCGGAAGTGAGAGTGGACGAAGTGGACTTAGTTGATTAAGTGGAGGAAGTGGACGAAGTGGGGGAACCGGAGGAAGTGAAGAAAGTGGACGAAGTTGATGAAGTGGACTAAGTAGACTAAGTTTACTAAGTGGACGAAGTGGAGGAACTGGAGGAAGTGGAAGAAGTGGAGGGAGTGGAGGAGGTTGACGAAGTGGACGAAGTCGATGGACTGGACGAAGTGGATGAAGTGGACGAAGTGGAGGAAGTGGAGGAAGTGGAGGCAATGGACGAAGTTGACAAAGTTGACGAAGCCGACTAAGTGAAGGAAGTGGACTAATTGGAGGAAGTGGAGGAAGAGGAGGAAGTGGAGGAAGTGGAGGAAGTGGAGGAAGTGGACGAAGTGAAGGAACTAGAGGAAATGGAGGAACTGGAGGAAGTGTACGAAGTTGACTAAGTTGACGAAGTTGACTAAGTTGACTAAGTGGACGAAGTGGAGGAACTGGAGGAAGTGGACAAAGTGGACGAAGTGGACGAAGTTGACGGAGTGGACGGAGTGGAAGAAGTGGACGAAGTGGACGAAGTGACAAAGTTGACGAAGTCGACTAAGTGGAGGAAGTGGACTAAGTGGAGGAAGTGGACAAAGTGGAGGAAGTGGACAAAGTGGGCGAAGTTCACGACGTGGAAGAAGTAGAGAAAGTGGACGAAGTTGACGAAGTGGACGAAAAGGACGAAATGGACAAAGTGCACAAAGTGGACTGAGTTGACGAAGTGGACGAAGTGGAAAAAGTGGAGGAAGTGGAGGAAGTGGACGAAGTGGAGGAACTGGAGGAAGTGGGCGAAGTGGACGAAGTGCACAAAGTTGACGAAGTGGACTAAGTTGACGAAGTGGACTAAGTGGAGGAAGTGGAGGAATTTGACGAAGTGGCGAAATGGACGAAGTGAAAGAAGTGGACGAAGTGGACGAGGTAGACGAAGTTGACGAAGTGAAGGAAGTGGAGGAACTAGAGTAAGTGGAGGAAGTGGAGGAACTTTACGAAGTGGACGAAGTTCACGAGGTGGAGCAAGTGGAGGAAATGGACGAAGTTGAGGAAGTGGACGAAGTGGAGGTGGTGAAGAAAGTGGACGAAGTGGAGGTAGTGGACGATGTGGACAAAGTGGAGGAAGTGGAGGAAGTTACCCAAGTGGACGAAGTGGACGAAGTGGACGAAGTGGACGAAGTGACGAAGTGGACGAAGTTGAAGTAGTTGAGGAAGTGGACGAAGTAGACGAAGTGGACGAAGTTGACGAAGTGGACTAAGTGGACGAAGTAGACGAAGTGGACGAAGTGTAGGAAGTTGAGGAAGTGGACGAAGTGGAGGAAGTTGACGAAGTGGACGAACTAGATAAAGTGGAGGAACTGCAGGAACTGGAGGAAGTGGAGGAACTTGACGAAGTTGAGGAAGTGGACGAAGTGGAGGAAGTGGAGGATGTGGAGGAAGGGGACGACGTGGACGAAGTGGAGGAACTGGAAGAAGTGGAGGAATTGGAGGAAGTGGGCGAAGTGGACAAAGTGGAAGAAGTCGACGAAGTGGAAGAAGTTGACGAAGTGGACGAACTGGAGGAAGTTGAGGATCTGAAGGAAGTGGAGGAACTTGACGTAGTGGAGGAACTGGACGAAGTGGGTGAAGTGGGCGAAGTGAACGAAGAGGACGCAGTGGGCGAAGCGAACGAAGAGGACGAAGTGGAGAAGTGGACAAAGTGGACGAGGTGGACGAAGTTGAGGAAGTGGACGAAATCGAGGAAGTGGAGGAAGTGCAGGAACTGGACGAAGTTGAGGAAGTGGACGAAATGGAGGAAGTGCAGGAAGTGGAGGAAGTGGACGAAGTGGAGGAAGTGGGCGAAGTGGACGAAGTGAACGAAGTGGACTAAGTTGAACGAAGTGGACGAAGTGGACGAAGTGGACTAAGTTGAACGAAGTGGACGAAGTGGACGAAGTGGACGAAGTGGCGAAAGTGGAGGAAGTGAACGAAGTGGACGAAATGGAGGAACTGGAGGAAGTGGGCGAAGTGGACGAAGTGGGCGAAGTGGACAAAGTTGACGAAGTGGACGAAGTGCACAAAGTTGACGAAGTGGACTAAGTTGACGAAGTGGACTAAGTTGACGAAGTGGACTAAGTGGAGGAAGTGGAGGGAGTGTAGGAAGTGGAGGAAGTTGACGAAATGGCGAAATGGACGAAGTGGAAGAAGTGGACGAAGTGGACGAGGTGGACGAAGTTGACGAAGTGAAGCAAGTGGAGTAACTAGAGTAAGTGGAGGAAGTGGAGGAACTTTACGAAGTGGACGAAGTTCATGAGGTGGAGGAAGTGGAGGAAGTGGACGAAGTTGAGGAAGTGGACGAAGTGGAGGAAGTGGATGAAGTGGAGGTGGTGAAGAAAATGGACGAAGTGGAGGTAGTGGACGATGTGGACAAAGTGGAGGAAGTGGAGGAAGTTAACCAACTGGACGAAGTGGACGAAGTGGAAGAAGTTGAAGCAGTTGATGAAGTGGACGAAGTGGACGAAGTGGACGAAGTGGACGAAGTGTAGGAAGTTGAGGAAGTGGACGAAGTGGAGGAAGTTGACGAAGTGGACGAAGTGGACGAATTGGACGAAGTAGACGAAGTGGAGGAACTGGAGGAAGTGGAGGAACTGACAAAGTGAGGAAGTGGAGGAAGTGGAGGATGTGGAGGAAGAGGGGAGGACGTGGACGAAGTGGAGGAACTGGAAGAAGTGGAGGAACTGGAGGAAGTGGGCGAAGTGGACAAAGTGAAAGAAGTGGACGAAGTGGAAGAAGTTGACGAAGTGGAGGAACTGGTGGAAGTGGAGGAACTGGAGGAAGTGGAGGAACTAGAGGAACTGGACGAAGTTGACGAAGTGGACGAAGTGGATAAAGTGGAGGAAGTTTAGCAACTGGAGGAAGTGGACGAAGTGGAGGAACTGAGGAAGTGGAGGAACTGAAGGAAATGGAGGAAGTGGACGAAATTGACGAAATGGACGAAGTGGAAGAAGTGGAAGGAGACGAGGAAGTGGAGGAAGTGGAAGGAGACGAGGAAGTTGACGAAGTGGACAAAGTGGATAAAGTGGACAAAGTGGACAAAGTGGAGGAAGTGGAGGAAGTGAACGAAGTGAACGAAGTGGACGAAGTGGACGAAGTGGACGAGGTAGACGAGGTAGACGAGGTGGACGATGTAGACGAGGTGGACGAGGTAGACGAAGTTTACGAAGTGGACGAAGTGGAGGAACTAGAGGAAGTCGAGGAAGTGGAGGAACTTGACGAAGTGGATGAAGTGGACGAAGTTCACAAAGTGGAGGAAGTGGAGGAAATGGACGAAGTTGACGAAGTGGAGGAAGTGGAGGTGGTGAAGAAATTGGAGGTAGTGGACGAGTTGGAGGAAGTGGAGGAAGTTGACAAAGTGGACGAAGTTGACGAAGTGGACGAAGTGGACGAAGTTGAAGCAGTTGATAAAGTGGACGAAGTTGACGAAGTGGACTTAGTGGACGTAGTAGACGAAGTGGACGAAGTTGAGGAAGTGGAGGAAATGGAGGAAGTGGAGGTAGTTTACGAAGTTCACGAAGTGGACGAATTATACTAAGTAGACGAAGTGGAGGAACTTGAGGAAGTGGGTGAAGTGGACGAAGTGGAAGAAGTGGACGAAATGGACGAGGTGGACGAAGTGGAGGTGGTGAAGAAAGTGGACGAAGTAGAGTTGGTGGACGAAGTGGAGGAAGTGGAGGAAGTTAACAACGTTGACGAAGTGGACGAAGTTGACGAAGTGGACGAAGTGTAGGAAGTTGAGGAAGTGGAGGAAGTGGAGGAAGTAGAGGAAGTTGACGAAGTGGACGAAGTTGACGAAGTGGACGAATTGGACGAAGTAGACGAAGTGGAGGAACTGCAGGAACTGGAGGAAGTGGAGGAACCTGACGAAGTTGAGGAAGTGGACGAAGTGGAGGAAGGGGACGACGTGGACGAAGTGGAGGAACTGGAGGAAGTGGGCGAAGTGGACGAAGTGGAAGAAGTGGACGAAGTGGAGGAGGTGGACGAGGTGGACGAAGATGACGAAGTGGAGGAACTGGTGGAAGTGGAGGAATTGGAGGAAGTGGAGGAACTAGAGGAACTTGACGAAGTTGACGAAGTGGATAAAGTGGAGGAAGTGTAGCAACTGGAGGAAGTGGACGAAGTAGACGAGGTGGACGAAGTGGAGGAACTGGAGGAACTGAAGGAAGTGGAGGAACTGGACGAAGTGGACGAAATTGACGAAATGGACGAAGTGGAAGAAGTGGAGGGAGACTAGGAAGTGGAAGGAGAGGAGGAAGTTGACGAAGTGGACAAAGCGGATAAAGTGGACAAAGTGGACGAAGTGGACGACGTGGACGAAGTGAAGGAAGTGGAGGAAGTGGAGGAAGTGAACGAAGTGGACGAAGTGGACGAGGTAGACGAGGTAGACGAGGTGGACGATGTAGACGAGGTGGACGAGGTAGACGAAGTTGACGAAGTGGACGAAGTGGAGGAACTAGACGAAGTGGAGGAAGTGGAGGAACTTGACGAAGTGGACGAACTTGACCAAGTGGACTAAGTGGAGGAAGTGGAGGGGAGGAAGTGGACGAAGTGGACGAAGTGGACGAAATGGACGAAGTGCACGAGGTGGACGAAGTTGACGAAGTGGAGGAACTGGAGGAAGTGGAGGAACTTGACGAAGTGGACGAAATCGTGAAAGTTGACGAAGTGGAGGAAGTGGAGGAAGTGGACGAAGGGGACGAAGTGGACGAAGTGGAGGAAGTGGAGGAAGTGGAAAAAGTGGAGGAACTGGAGGAAGTGGAGGAACTGGAGGAAGTGGAAAGAGTGGAGGAACTGGAGGATGTGGAGGAACTGGAGGAAGTGGGCGAAGTGGACAAAGGGGACGTAGTGGACAAAGTTGACGAAGTAGACTAAGTGGACGAAGTGGACTAAGTGGACGAAGTGGAGAAAGTGGAGGAAGGGGAGGAAATGTAGGAAGTGGAGGAAGTGGAGGAAGTGGACGAAGTAGACGAAGTGACGATGTGGACGAAATTGACGAAGTGGACGAACTGGACTAAGTGGACGAAGTGGAGGAAGTGGACGAAGTGGACGAAGTGGATGAAGTAGAGGAAGTGGACGAAGTGGACGAAGTTGATGTAGTGGATGAAGTGGACTAAGGTTACGAAGTGGAGGAAGTGGACGTAGTGGAGAAAGTGGACAAAGTTGACGAAGTGGACTAAGTAGACGAAGTGCACGAAGTCGACTAAGTAGACGAAGCGGAGGAAGTGGAGGAAGTGGATGAATTGGACGAAGTTGACGAAGTCGACTAAGGGGACGAAGTGGACTAAGTGGAGGAACTGGAGGAAGTGGGCGAACTGGACGACGTGGACCAAGTTGACGAAGTGAACTAAGTGCACGAAGTGGAGGGAGTGGAGGAAGTGGAGGAAGTGGATGAAGTTGACGAAGTGGACTAAGTGGAGGAAGTGGACTAAGTGGACGAAGTGGACGAAGTGGACGAAGTGGACGAAGTTGACCAAGTGGACGAAGTGGACGAAGTTGACGAAGTTGACGAAGTTGACTAAGTGGACGAGGTGGAGGAACTGGAGGAACTGGAGAAAGTGGAAGAAGGGTAGGGAGTGGAGGAAGTGGAGGAAGTTGACGAAGTGGACTAAGTTGACTAAGTTGACTAAGAGGACGAAGTGTAGGAACTAGAGAAAGTGGAAGAAGGGAAGGGAGTGGAGGAAGTGGAGGCAGTTGACGAAGTGGACTAAGTTGACTAAATTGACTAAGGGGACGAAGTGGAGGAATTGACGAAGTGGAGGAAGTGGAAGAAGTGGAGGGAGTCGAGGAAGTGGACGAAGTGGAGGAAGTGGACGAAATGGAGGAAGTGGAGGAAATGGACGAAGTGGACGACGTTGAAGAAGTTGACGAAGTTGACGAAGTTGACGAAGTGGAGTGAGTGGACGAAGTTGACGAACTGGAAGAAGTAGAGGGAGTGGAGGAAGTGGAGGAAGTAGACGAAGTGGACGAAGTGACGAAGGGACGAAGTGGAGAAGTGACGAAGTGGACGAAGTGTACGAAGTGGACGCAGTGGACGAAGTGGACTAAGTTGACGAAGTGGAGGAAGTGGAGGAAGTGGACGAAGTGGAGGAACTGGAGGAAGTAGAGGAACTGGAGGAAATGGGCGAAATGGACGAAGTGGACGAAGTTGACGAAGTGGACTAAGTGGACGAAGTGGACCAATTGGACAAAGTTGACGAAGTCGACTAAGTGGACGAAGTAGACTAAGTGGACGAAGTGGAGCAACTGGAGGAAGTGGAGGAACTTGAGGAAGTGGTCGAAGTGGACGACGTGGACAAAGTTGACGAAGTTGACTAAGTGGACGAAGTGGAGGGAGTGGAGGAAGTGGAGGAAGTGTAGGAAGTGGAGGAAGTGGATGAAGTTGATGAAGTGGACGAAGTGGACTAAGTAGATGAGGTGGTGGAAGTGGAGGAAGTGGACGAAGTTGACGAAGTTGACGAAGTGGAGGAACTGGAGGAAGTGGAGGGAGTCGAGGAAGTGGACGAAGTGGAGGAAGTGGACGAAATGGAGGAAGTGGAGGAAATGGACGAAGTGGACGACGTTGAAGAAGTTGACGAAGTTGACGAAGTGGAGTGAGTGGATGAAGTTGACGAACTGGAAGAAGTAGAGGGAGTGGAGGAAGTGGAGGAAGTAGACGAAGTGGACGATGTGGACGAAGGGGACGAAGTGGACGAAGTGTACGAAGTGGACGCAGTGGACGAAGTGGACTAAGTTGACGAAGTGGAGGAAGTGGACGAAGTGGACGAAGTGGAGGAAGTGGAGGAAGTAGAGGAACTGGAGGAAATGGGCGAAATGGACGAAGTGGACAAAGTTGACGAAGTGGACTAAGTGGACGAAGTGGACCAATTGGACAAAGTTGACGAAGTGGACTAAGTGGACGAAGTAGACTAAGTGGACGAAGTGGAGCAACTGGAGGAAGTGGAGGAACTTGAGGAAGTGGTCGAAGTGGACGACGTTGACAAAGTTGACGAAGTTGACTAAGTGGACGAAGTGGAGGGAGTGGAGGAAGTGGAGGAAGTGTAGGAAGTGGAGGAAGTGGATGAAGTTGATGAAGTGGACGAAGTGGAATAAGTAGATGAGGTGGTGGAAGTGGAGGAAGTGGACGAAGTTGACGAAGTTGACGAAGTGGAGGAACTGGAGGAAGTGGGCGAAATGGACGAAGTGGAGAAAGTTGATGAAGTCGACTAAGTCGACGAAGTGGAGTTAGTGGACGAAGTGGAGGAAGTGGACGAAGTGGAGAAGTGGAGGAAGTGGATGAAGTGGACGAAGTGGAAAAAGTTGACGAAGTCAACTAAGTGGACTAAGAAGACGAAGTGGAGGAAGTGGACGAAGTTAACGAAGTGGAGGAAGTCGAGGAAGTGGAAGAAGTGGAGGAAGTTGACGAAGTGGACTACGTGGACGAAGTGGATGAAGTGGAGGAAGTGGATGAAGTGGACGAAGTGCACGAAATGCACGAAGTGGACGAAGTGGACCACGTGGATTAAGTGGACGAAGTGGACTAGGTTGACTAAGTTTACTAAGTGGAAGAAGTGGAGGGAGTGGAGGAATAGGAGGAAGAGGACAAAGTGGACGAACTACACGAACTGGATGTAGTGGACGAATTGAACAAATTGGACTAAGTGGACGAATTCGACGAAGTGGACGAATTGGACGAAGTGGACTAAGTGGATGAAGTGGATGAAATGGACGAAGTGGATGACATGGAGGAAGTGGAGGAAGTGGCGAAAGGCAGGAAGTGGAGGAAGTTGAGGAAGTGGAGGAAGTTAACGAAGTGGACGAAGTGGACTAAGTGGGCGAAGTTGAAGAAGTAGACGAAGTGGACGAAGTGGAAGAAGTGGAGGGAGTGGAGGAATAGGAGGAAGAGGACAAAGTGGACGAATTCGACGAAGTGGACGAATTGGACGAAGTGGACTAAGTGGACGAATTCGACGAAGTGGACGAATTGGACGAAGTGGACTAAGTGGATGAAGTGGATGAAATGGACGAAGTCGATGACATGGGAGGAGAAGTGGACGAAAGGCAGGAAGTGGAGGAAGTTGAGGAAGTGGAGGAAGTTAACGAAGTGGACGAAGTGGACTAAGTGGGCGAAGTTGAAGAAGTAGACGAAGTGGAAAAAGTGGACGAAGTTGACGAAATGGACTAAATTGACTAAGTTGACTAAGTGGACGAAGTGGAGAAACTGGAGGAAGTGGACGAAGTGGAGGGAGTGGACGAAGTTGACGTAGTGGACGACGTGGAGGTAGTGGAGGAAGTCGAGGAAGTAGACTATGTGGAGGAAGTGAAGGAGGTGAAGGAAGTGGAGAAAGTGGAGGAAGTGGAGGAAGTGGACGAACTAGAGGAACTGGAGGAAGTGGAGGAAGTTGACGAAGTGGACGAAGTGGATGAAGTGGACGAAGTGGACTAAGTTGACGAAGTGGACTAAGTAGACGAAGTAAACGAAGTGGACGACGTGGACAAAGTTGACGAAGTGGACTAAGTGGACTAAGTGGACGAAGTGGAGGGAGTGGAGGAAGTGGTGGAAGTGTACGAAGTGGAGGAAGTGGAGGAAGTGGACTAAGTGGACTAAGTGGAGGAAGTTGACGAAGTGTAGGAAGTTGAGGAAGTGGACTAAGTGGACGAAGGGGACGAAGTTGACGAGGTGGACGAAGTGGACTAAGTGGACGAGGTTGACGAAATGGACTAAGTTGACTAAGTGGACTAAGTGGAGGAACTAGAGGAAGTGGAGGGAGTGGAAGAAGTGGAGGAAGTGGAGGAAGTGGGCAAAGTGGACGAAGTGGACTAAGTGGACGAAGTTGAGGAAGTGGACGAAGTGAAGAAAGTGGACGAAGTTGACGAAGTGGAGGAAGTCGAGGAAGTGGTCGAAGTGGATGAAGTGGAGGAAGTTGACGAAGTGGACTAAGTTGATTAAGTTGAGTAGTGGACAAAGTGGAGGAACTGGTGGAAGTGGAAGACGTAGAGGGAGTGGAGGAAGTGGACGAAGTGGGGGAACCGGAGGAAGTGGAGGAATTGGAGGAAGTGGACGAAGTGGACTAAGTTGACTAAGTGGACGTAGTGGAGGAACTGGAGGAAGTGGACGAAGTGGAAGAAGTGGAGGGAGTGGAGGAGGTCCAGGAAGTGGAGGAAGTGGACGAACTCGACGAAGTGGACTAAGTGAACGAAGTGGATGAAGTTGAGTAAGTGTAGGAAGTGGAGGAAGTGGAGGAAGTGGATGAAGTGGACGAAGTGGACTAAGTGGACGAAGTGGACTAAGTGGACGAAGTGGACTAAGTGGAGGAAGTGGACGAAGAGGAAGAAGAGGAGGGAGTGGGGGAAGAGGAGGAAGTGGAGGAAGTAGACGAAGTGGACGGAGTGGACGAAGCGGAGGAAGTGGAAGAAGTTGATGAAGTGGACTATGTTGACAAAGTTGACGAAGTGGACGAAGTGGAAGAACTGGAGGAAATGGACGAAGTGGAGGGAGTGGAGGAGGTGGAGGAGGTGGAGGAAGTGGAGGAAGTGGATGAAGTGGACGAAGTGGACGAAGTTAAAGAAGGTTATGAAGTGGACGAACCTGACGAACTGGACTAAGTTGACGAAGTGGACGAAGTGGACTAATTGGACAAAGTCGACTAAGTGGACGAAGAGGACTAAGTGGACGAAGAGGACTAAGTTGAGGAAGTGGACAAAGTTCACGAAGTCAACTAAGTGGACGAAGTGGACTGAGTGGACGAAGTGGAGGAAGTTGACGAAGTGGAGGAAGTCGAGGAAGTGGAGGAAGTTTACGAAGTGGACGAACTGGACGAAGTGGAGGAAGTGGACTAAGTGGATGAAGTGGACGAAATGGACGAAGTGGACAAAGTGGACTAAGTTGACGAAGTGGACTAATTGGACGAAGGTGACTAAGTGGACGAAGACGATTAAGTGGACGAAGAGGACTAAGTGGACGAAGTGCACGAAGTAGACGAAGTGGACTAAGTTGACGAAGTGGACTAATTGGACGAAGTCGACTAAGTGGACGAAGAGGACTAAGTGGACGAAGAGGACTAAGTGGAGGAAGTGGACAAAGTTGACGAAGTCAACTAAGTGGACTAAGTGGACGAAGTGGACTACGTGGACGAAGTGGAGGAAGTTGACGAAGTGGAGGAAGTTGACGAAGTGGAGGAAGTCGAGGAAGTGGACGAAGTGGAGGAAGTTGACGAACTGGACGAAGTGGATGAAGTGGACGAACTGGATGAAGTGCACAAAGTGGACTAAGTGGACGAAGTGGACGAAGTGAACGAAATGGACTAAGTTAACGAAGTGGACGAAGTGGAGTAATTGGACGAAGTCGACTAAGTGGACGAAGAGGAGGACGTGGACGAAATGGAGGAAGAGGAGGAAGTGAAGGAACTGGAGGAAATGGAGGAACTCGAGGATGTGGGCGAAATGGACGAAATTGACGAAGTCGACTAAGTGGACGAAGTGGACTAAGTGGACGAAATGGAGGAAGTGGACAAAGTGGATGAAGTGGACTTAGTGGACGAAGTGGAGGGACTCGACGAAGTTGACGAAGTGTAGGAAGTAAGGAAGTGGACGAAGTGGACAAAGTTGACGAAGTGGACTAAGTTGACGAAGTTGACTAAGTGGACGAAGTGGAGGAACTGGGGGATGTGGAGGAAGTGGAAGAAGTGGAGCAAGTGGAGAAAGTAGAGGAGGTGGAGGAACTGGACGAATTGGATGAAGTGGACGAAGTTAAAGAAGTGGACGAAATGGACGAAGTGGACGAAGTGGACTAAGTTGAAGAAGTGGACTAACTGGACGAAGTAGACGACGTGCACGACGTGAAAAAAGTTGATGAAGTGGACAAAGTGGACGAAGTCGACTAAGTGGACGAAGAGGACTCAATGGACGAAGTGGACGAAGTGGACAAAGTAGACGAAGTAAACTAAGTGGACTAAGTGGACGAAGTCGAGGAAGTGGACGAAGTGGAGGAAGTTGACGAAGCGGACGAACTGGACGAAGTGGATGGAGTGGACGAAGTGGATGAAGTGGACGAAATGGACGAAGTGGACAAAGTGGACGAAGTGGAGGAAGTGGACGAAGTGGAAGAAGTGGACGAAGTGGACAAAGTTGACGAAGTCAACTAAGTGGACGAAGTGGACTAAGTGGACGAAGTGGACTAAGTGGACGAAGAGGAGGAAGTGGAGGAAGTGGACGAAGTGGAGGAAGTGGAGGAAGTGGACGAAGTGGAGGAAGTTGACGAAGTGGACGAACTGGACGAAGGGGATGAAGTGGACGAAGTGGATGAAGTGGAGGAAAAGGACAAAGTGGACAAAGTGGACTAACTGGACGAAGTTAAGTGGACAAAGTTGACTAAGTGGACTAAGTGGACGAATTGGACTTAGTGGACGAATTCGACGAAGTGGACTAAGTGGACGAAGTGGATGAAATGGACGAAGTGGACGATGTGGACGAAAGCCAGGAAGTGGAGGAAGTTGAGGAAGTGGAGGAAGTTGACGAAGTGGACGAAGTGGACTAAGTGGACGAAGTTGAAGAAGTAGACGAAGTGGAAAAAGTGGACGAAGTTGACGAATTGGACTAAGTTAACTAAGTTGACTAAGTGGACGAAGTGGAGGAACTGGAGGAAGTGGACGAAGTGGAGGGAGTGGAGGAACTGGAGGAAGTGGACGAAGTGAAGGTAGTGGAGGAAGTCGAGGAAGGGGACTATGTGGACGAAGTGAAGGAGGTGAAGGAAGTGGAGGAAGTGGAGGAAGTGGAGGAAGTGGAGGAAGTGGACGAAGTGGACGAAGTTGACGAAGTGGACGAAGTTGACTAAGTGGACTAAGTGGACGAAGTGGACTAAGTGGACGAAGTAGACGAAGTAGACTAAGTGGACGAAGTAGACGAAGTGGACGACGTGGACAAAGTTGACGAAGTGGACTAAGTGGACAAAGTGGACGAAGTGGAGGGAGTGGAGGAAGTGGAGGAAGTGGATGAAGTTGACGAAGTGGAGGAAGTTGAGGAAGTGGACTAAGTGGACGAAGTGGACGAAGTTGACGAGATGGACGAAGTGGACCAAGTGGACGAAGTGGACAAAGTTGTAGAAGTAGACGAAGTGGACAAAATGGACGAAGTTGACGAAATGGACTAAGTTGACTAAGTGGACTAAGTGGAGGAACTGGAGGAAGTGGAAGAAGTGGAGGGAGTGGAGGAAGTGGAGGAAGTGGAGGAAGTTGAAAAAGTGGACTGAGTGGACGAAGTGGACGAAGTGGAGAAAGTGGACGAAATTGAGGAAGTGGAGGAAGTCGAGGAAGTGGACGAAGTGGAGGAAGTTGACGAAGTGGTCGAAGTTGACAACGTTGACGAAGTGGACTAAGTTGACTAAGTTGAGTAGTGGACAAAGTGGAGGAACTGGAGGAAGTGGACGAAGTGGAAGAAGTAGAGGGAGTGGAGGAAGTGGAGGAAGTGAAGGAACCGAATGAAGTGGATGACTTGGAGGAAGTGGACGAAATTGACGAACTGGACTAAGTTGACTAAGTGGACGTAGTGGAGGAACTGGAGGAAGTGGACGAAATTGACGAAGTGGACTAAGTTGACTAAGTGGACATAGTGGAGGAACTGGAGGAAGTGGAAGAAGTGGAGGGAGTGGAGGAGGTGGAGGAGGTGGAGGAAGTGGAGGAAGTGGACTAAGTGGACTAAGTGGAGTAAGTATAGGAAGTGGACGAAGTGGACGAAGTGGACGAAGTACAGGATCTAGAGGAAGTGCAGGAAGTTGACGAAGTGGACGAAGTGGAAAAAGCGGACGAAGTGGAAGAAGTGGAAGAAGTGGAGGAACTGGAGGAACTGGAGGAAGTGGAGGAAGTTGACGAAGTGGACGAAGTGGATGAAGTGGACGAAAAGGACTACGTTGACGAAATGGACTAAGTAGACGAAGTAGACGAAGTGAACGACGTGGACAAAGTTGACGAAGTGGACTAAGTGGACTAAGTGGACGAAGTTGAGGGAGTGGGGGAAGTGGTGGAAGTGTACGAAGTGGAGGAAGTGGAGGACGTGGACGAAGTGGAGAAAGTGGACTAAGTGGACTAAGTGGAGGAAGTTGACGAAGTGGAGGAATTTGAGGAAGTGGACAAGTGGACAAAGTTGACGAAGTGGACGAATTGGACGAAGTTGACGACGAGGTGGACGAAGTGGACTAAGTGGACGAAGTTGAAGAAGTAGACGAAGTGGACAAAGTGGACGAAGATGACGAAATGAACTAAGTTGACTAAGTGGACTAAGTGGAGGAACTGGAGGGAGTGGAGGGAGTGGAGGAAGTGGAGGAAGTGGACTAAGTGGACGAAGTTGAGGAAGTGGACGAAGTGGAGAAAGTGGACGAAGTTGACGAAGTGGAGGAAGTGGAGGAAGTCGAGGAAGTGGACGAAGTGGAGGAATTTGACAAAGTGGACGAAGTTGACGAAGTTGACGAAGTGGACTAAGTTGACGAAGTGGACTAAGTTGACTAAGTTGAGTAGTGGAGGAATTGGACGAAGTGGAAGAAGGAGAGGGAGTGGAGGAAGTGGACGAAGTGGGGGAACCGGAGGAAGTGGAGGAATTGGAGGAAGTGGACGAAATTGACGACGTGGACTAAGTTGACGAAGTGGAGGTTGTGGAGGAACTAGAGGAAGTGGACGAAGTGGAAGAAGTGGAGGGAGTGGAGGAGGTGGAGGAAGAGGATGAAGCGGACGAACTGGACGAAGTAGACTAAGTGGACGAAGTGGATGAAGTTGAGTAAGTGTAGGAAGTGGAGGAAGTGGACGAAGTGCAGGAACTGGAGGAAGTGCAGGAAGTTGACGAAGTGGACGAAGTGGATGAAGTGGACGAAATGGAAGATGTGGACGAAGTGGATGAAGTGGAAGAGGTGGAGGAACTGGAGGAAGTGGAGGAACTGGAGTAAGTGGAGGAAGTTGACGAAGTGATGAAGTGGATGAAGAGGACGAAGAGGACTAAGTTGACGAAGTGGACTAAGTAGACGAAGTAGACGAAGTGGACGAAGTGGACGACGTGGACGACGTGGACGAAGTGGACGAAGTGGACGACGTGGACGAAGTGCACGAAGCGGAGGAAGAGGAGGATATGGAGGAAGTGGTCGAAGTGGACTAAGTTGGACGAGGTGGACTAAGTGACGAAGTGGACGAAGTGGACGAAGTGGAGGTAGTGGAGGAAGTGGATGAAGTGGAGGAAGTAGAGGAAGTGAACGAAGTGGACGAAGTTGACGAAGTGGACGAAGTGGACAAAGTGGACGAAGTGGAAAAATCGACGAAGTGGACGAAGTGGCCAAGTTGACGAAATGGAGAAAGTTGACTAAGTGGAGGAAGTGGAGGAAGTGGACGACGTTGATCAAGTGGACTAAGTTTACAAAGTGGACTTACTTGACTTAGTGGACAAAGTGGAGGAACTGGAGGAAGTGGACGAAGTGGAAGAAGTGGACTAAGTTGACGAAGTGGACTAAGTTGACTAAGTGGACAAAGTGGAGGAACTGGAGGAAGTGGACGAAGTGGAAGAAGTGGAGGGAGTAGAGGAAGTGAAGGAAGTGGACGAAGTGGGGGAACCGGAGGAAGTGGAGGAATTGCAGGAGGTGGACGAAGTTGACAAAGTGGACTAAGTTGACTAAGTGGACGTAGTGGAGGAACTGGAGGAAGTGGACGAAGTGGAAGAAGTGGAGGGAGTGGAGGAGGTGGAGGAAGTGGAGGAAGTAGACGAACTGGACGAAGTTGACGAAGTGGATGAAGGGGAATAAGTGTAGGAAGTGGAGGAAGTGGACAAAGTGCAGGAACTGGAGGAAGTGGAGGAACTGGTGTAAGTGGAGGAAGTTGACGAAGTGGATGGAGTGGATGAAGTGGACGAAGTGGACTAAGTTGACGAAGTGGACTAAGTAGACGAAGTGGACGAAGTGGACGACGTGGACGAAGTGCACGAAGCGGAGGAAGTGGAGCAAATGGAGGAAGTGGTCGAAGTGGACTAAGTTGGACGAAGTGCACTAAGTGACGAATTGGATGAAGTGGAGGTAGTGGAGGAAGTGGACGAAGTTGACGAAGTGGACGAAGTGGAGGAAGTTGACGAAGTGGACAAAGTGGACAAAGTGGACGAAGTGGCGAAGTTGACGAAGTGGACAAAGTTGACTAAGTGGACAAAGTGGAGGAAGTGGAAGAAGTGGACTAAGTTGACGAAGTGGACTAAGTTGACTAAGTGGACAAAGTGGAGGAAGTGGAGGAAGTGGAAGAAGTGGAGGGAGTGGAGGAAGTGGAGAAAGTGGAGGAAGTAGAGGAAGTGTACGAAGTGGACGAAGTGGACGAAGTTGACGAAGTGGACTAAGTTGACTAAGTTGAGTAGTCGACAAAGTGGATGAACTGGAGGAAGTGGACGAAGTGGAAGAAGTAGAGGGAGTGGAAGAAGTGGATGAAGTGGGGGAACCGGAGGAAGTGGAGGAATTGGAGGAAGTGGACGAACTTGACGAAGTGCACAATGTTGACTAAGTTGACTAAGTGGACGTAGGGGAGAAACTGGAGGAATTGGACGAAGTGGAAGAAGTGGAAGAAGTGCAGGAACTGGAGGAAGTGCAGGAAGTTGACGAAGTGGACGAAGTGGAAGAAGTGGAAGAAGTGGAAGAAGTGGACGAGGTGGACGAAGATGACGAAGTGGAGGAAGTGGAGGAACTGTAGGAACTGGAGGAACTTGACGAAGTGGACGAAGGTGACGAAGTGGAGGAAGTGGACGAAGTCGACGAAGTGGACGAACAGAAGGAAGTGGAAGAACTGGACGAAGTGTTACGAAGTTGAGGAAGTGGACGAAGTGGAGTATGTGGGGGAAGTCAAGAGAGGTGAAGGAAATGGACAAACTGGAGGTAGTGGAGGAAGTGGAGGAAGTGGAGGAAGTTAACAAAGTGGACGAAGTGGACAAAGTTGACGAAGCGGACGAAGTAGGCGAAGTGGACGAAGTTGAAGAAGTGGATTAAGTGGACTAAGTGGAAGAAGTAGAGGGAGTGGAGGAAGTGGAGGAAGTGGATGAAGTGGGGGAACCGGAGGAAGTGGAGGAATTGGAGGAAGTGGACGAAGTTGACGAAGTGAACTAAGTTGACTAAGTTGACGTAGTGGAGAAACTGGAGGAACTGGACGAAGTGGAAGAAGTGGAGGGAGTGGAGGAGGTAGAGGAAGTGGAGGAAGTGGACGAAGTGGGCGAAGTGAACTAAGTGGACTAAGTGGACGAAGTGGATGAAGTGGAGTAAGTGTAGGAAGTGGAGGAAGTGGACGAAGTGCTGGAACTAGAGGAAGTGCAGGAAGTTGACGAAGTGGACGAAGTGGACGAAGTGGACGAGGTGGACGAAGTTGACGAAGTGGAGGAACTGGAGGAACTGGAAGAAGTGGAGGAACTTGACGAAGTGGACGAAGTTGACGAGTGGACGAAGTGGAGGAAGTGGACGAGGTTGACGAAGTCGACGAAGTGGAGGAATTGGAGGAAGTACAGGAACTGGACGAAGTGTTACGAAGTTGAGGAAGTGGACGAAGTGGACGAAGTTGACGAAGTGGACGAAATGGAGGAAGTGGACGCAGTGGAGGTAGTGGAAGAAGTGGACTATGTGGAGGAAGTCAAGAGAGGTGAAGGAAGTGGACAAACTGGACGAAGTGGAGGTGGTGGAGGAAGTGGAGGATGTTAACAAAGTGGACGAAGTGGACGAACTAGGCCAAGTGGATGAAGTTGAAGAAGTGGATTAAGTGGACTAAGTTGACGAAGTGGACTAAGTGGTCTAAGTTGGACGAAGTGGACTAAGTTGACTAAGTGGACAAAGTGGAGGAACTAGAGGAAGTGGACAAAGTGGACGAAGTTGACAAAGTGGACGAAGTTGACGAAGTGGACGAAGTTGACAGAGTGGACTAAGTGAACGAAGTAGACGAAGTGGACGACGTGGACAAAGTTGACGAAGTGGAATAAGTGGACGAAGTGGAGGGAGTGGAGGAAGTGGTGGAGCTGTACGAAGTGGAGGAAGTGAGGAAGTGGAAAAAGTGGAGGAAGTGGAGGAAGTGGACGAAGTGGACGAAGTGGACGAAGTTGACGAAGTGGTCGAAATGGACTAAGTTGACGAAGTGGACGAAGATAAAGAAGTGCAGGAAGTGGAGGAAGTGGACAAAGTGGAGGAACTAGAAGAAGTGGAGGAAGTGGACGAAGTTGAGGAAGTGGATTAAGTTGACTAAGTTGACTAAGTGGATGAAGTGGAGGAACTGGAGGAAGTGGAAGAAGTAGAGGGAGTGGAGGAGGTAGAGGAAGTGGAGGAAGTGGAGGAAGTGTAGGACGTGGAGGAAGTGGAGGAAGTGGACGAAGTGGACGAAGTGGAAGAAGTAGACGAGCTGGACGAAGTTGACGAAGTGGACGAAGTGGGCGAAGTGGAGGAATTGGAGGAAGTGGAGGAAGTGGAGGAACTTGACGAAGTGGACGAAGGTGACAAAGGGGACGAAGTGGAGGAAGTGGACGAAGTTGACGAAGTGGAGGAAGTGGAGGAAGTGAACGAAGTAGAAGTAGTGGAGGAAGTGGAAGAAGTTGACAAAGTGGAGGAAGTGGAGGAAGTGAACGAAGTAGAAGTAGTGGAGGAAGTGGAGGAAGTGGACTACGTGGAGGAAGTGAAGGAGGTGAAGGAAGTGGACAAAGTGGAGGAAGTGGAGGAAATGGAGGAAGTGGACGAAGTTGACGAAATGGAAGAAGTAGACGAGGTGGACAAAGTTGACGAAGTGCAGGAACTGGAGGAAGTGGAGGAAGTGGACGAAGGTCACGAAGTGGAGGAAGTGGAGGAAGTGGACGAAGTTGACGAAGTGGAGGAAGTGGAGGAAGTGGACGAAGTAGAGGTAGTGGAGGAAGTGGAGGAAGTGAACTATGTGGAGGAAGTGAAGGAGGTGAAGGAAGTGGACAAACTGGAGGCAGTTGAGGAAATGGAGGAAGTGGTCGAATTGGATGAAGTGGACTAAGTTAACTAAATGGTCTAAGTTGAACAAAGTCGAGGAAGTGGAGGAAGTTGACGAAGTGGACAAAGTGGATGAAGTGGACGAAGTGGACTAAGTTCACAAAGTGGACTAAGTGGACGAAGTAGACGAAGTGGACGACGTGAACGAAGTGTACTAAGCGGAGGAAGTGCAGGAAATGGATGAAGTGGTCGAAGTGGACGAAGTGGACTAAGTTGGACGAAGTGGACGAAGTGACGAAGTAGATGAAGTGGGCGAAGTGGAGGTAGTGTAGGAAGTGGAGGAAGTAGAGGAAGTAGACAAGTGGACGAAGTGGACGAAGTGGACGAAGTTGACGAAGTGGAGGAACTGGAGGAAGTGGACGAAGTGGAAGAAGTGGAGGAGTGGAGGAATTGGAGGAAGTGGAGGAAGTGGAGGAAGTTGACGAAGTGGACGAAGTTGACGAAGTGGACCAAGTGGAGGAATTGGAGGAAGTGGACAAAGTGGAAGAAGTGGAGGCAGTGGAGGAAGTGAAGGAAGTGGAGGAAGTGGAGGAAGTGGACGAAGTGGAGGTAGTGGACGAAGTTGACGAAGTGGACTAAGTGACGAAGTGGAGGAAGTGGACGAAGTTGACGAAGTGGACTAAGTTGACGAAGTGGACTATGTTGACTAAGTTGAGTAGTGGACAAAGTGGAGGAAGTGGACGAAGTGGAAGAACTAGAGGGAGTGGAGGAAGTGGACGAAGTGGGGGAACTTGAGGAAGTGGAGGAATTGGAGGAAGTGGATGAAGTTGACGAAGTGGACTAAGTTGACTAAGGGGGAAGAAGTGGAGGGAGTGGAGGAAGTGCAGGTACGAAGTGGACGAAGTGGACGAAGTTGACGAAATGGACGAAGTGGACTAATTGGAGGAAATGGACGAAGTTGACGAAGTGGAGGAAGTGGAGGAAGTGGAGGAAGTAGAGGTAGTGGAGGAAGTGGACTATGTGGAGGAAGTGAAGGAGGTGAAGGAAGTGGACAAAGTGGAGGAAGTGGAGGAAATGGAGGAAGTGGTCGAAGTGGACGAAGTTGAGGAACTGGAGGAAGTGGAGGAAGTGGACGAAGTGGACGAGGTGGACGAAGTTGACGAAGTGGACGAAGTGGACGAAGTGGACGAAGTGGAGGATCTTGACGAAGTGGACGAAGGTGACAAAGTGGACGAAGTTGACGAAGTGGAGGAAGTGGAGGAAGTGGACGAAGTAGAGGTAGTGGAGGAAGTGGACTATGTGGAGGAAGGGAAGGAGTTGAAGGAAGTGGACAAAGTGGAGGAAGTGGAGCAAAGGGAGGAAGTGGACGAAGTTGTGCAAGTGGAGGAAGTTGAGGAAGTGGACGAATTGGATGAAGTGGACTAAGTTAACTAAATGGACTAAGTTGGACGAAGTGGAGGAAGTGGAGGAAGTGGAGGAGGTTGACGAAGTGGTCGAAGTGGATGAAGTGGACGAAATGGACTAAGTTGACGAAGTGGACTAAGTGGACGAAGTGGAGGGAGTGGAGGAAGTGATGGAATTGTAGGAAGTGGAGGAAGTGGAGGAAGTGGAGGAAGTGGAGGAAGTGGACGAATTGGACGAAGTGGTCGAAATGGACTAAGTTGACGAAGTGGAGGAAGTGGAGGAACTGGAGGAAGCGGAGGAACTAGGGAAGTGGACGAAGTGGAGGGGGTGGAGGAGGTGGACGAGGCGGAGGAAGTGGAGTAAGTGGACTAAGTGGACTAAGTGGACTAAGTGGAGTAAGTGTAGGAAGTGGAGGAAGTGGAGGAAGTGGACGAAGTCCAGGAAGAGGAGGAAGTGGACGAACTTGACTAAGTTGACTAAGTGGACGAAGTGGAGGAACTAGAGGAAGTGGAGGAAGTGGAACAAGTGGAGGGAGTGGAGGAGGTGGAGGGAGTGGAGGAAGTGGAGGAAGTGGAGGAAGTGTAGGAAGTGGAGGAAGTCGACGAAGTGGAAGAAGTAGACGAGGTGGATGAAGTTCACGAAATGGACAAAGTGGAGGAACTGGAGGAAGTGGACGAAGTGGAGGAATTGACGAAGTGGACGAAGGTGACGAAGTGGACGAAGTGGACGAAGTTGACGAAGTGGACGAAGTGGATGAAGTTGACGAAGTGAACGAAGTGGACGAAGTTGAGGAAGTAGAGGAAGTGGAGGAAGTGGAGGAAGTGGAGGAAGTAGAGGTAGTGGAGGAAGTGGAGGAAGTGGACTATGTGGAGGAAGTGAAGGAGGTGAAGGATGTGGACAAAGTGGAGGAAGTGGAGGAAATGGAGGAAGTGGTCGAACTGGAGGAAGTTGAGGAAGTGGAGGAAGTTGACGAAGTGGAGGAAGTGGACGAAGTGGACTAAGTTGACGAAGTAGACTAAGTGGACGAAGTAGACAAAGTGGATGACGTGGACGAAGTGTACAAAGTGAAGGAAGTGGAGGAAATGGAGGAAGTGGTCGAAGTGGACGAAGTTGAGGATGTGGAGGAATTGGATGAAGTGAACTAAGTTAACTAAGTGGACTAGATTGGACGAAGTGGAGGACGTGGAGGAAGTGGAGGAAGTGGAGGAAGTGGAGGAAGTTGACGAAGTGGACGAAGTGGACGAAATGGACGAAGTGGACGAAGTGGACGAAGTGGACTAAGTTGACGAAGTGGACTCAATGGACGAAGTACACGAAGTAGACGACGTGGACGAAGTGTACGAAGCGGAGGAAGTGGAGGAAATGGAGGAAGTGGTCGAAGTGGACGAAGTGGACTAAGTTGGACGAAGTGGACTAAGTTGGACGAAGTGGACTAAGTGACAAAGTAGATGAAGTGGACGAAGTGGAGGTAGTGGAGGAAGTGGAGGAAGTAGAGGAAGTATAGGAAGTAGAGGAAGTGGACGAAGTGAACGAAGTTGACGAAGTGGATGAAGTGGAGGAACTGGAGGAAGTGGACGATGTAGAAGAAGTGGAGGGAGTGGAGGAAGTGGAGGAAGTGGACGAATTGGAGGAAGTGGAGGAAGTAGAGGAAGTAGAGGAAGTGGACGAAGTTGACGAAGTGGACGAACTGGACGAACTGGACGAAGTGGACGAAGTGGACGAAGTGAACGAAGTGGACGAACTGGACGAAGTTGACGAAGTGGATGAAGTGGAGGAACTGGAGGAAGTGGACAATGTAGAAGAAGTGGAGGGAGTGGAGGAAGTGGAGGAAGTGGAGGAATTGGAGGAAGTGGACGAAGTTGACGAAGTGGACGGAGTGGAGGGAGGGGAGGAGGTGGAGGAAGTGGACGGAGTGGAATAAGTGGACGAAGTGCAGGAACTGGACGAAGTGTAGGAAGTTGACGAAGTGGACGAACTGGACGAAGTGGATGAAGTGAACGAAGTGGACGAAGTTGATGAAGTGAACGAAGTGGACGAGGTGGACGAAGTGGAGGAAGTGGAGGAACTGGAGGAAACGGAGGAACTTGACGAAGTGGACGAGGTGACGAAGTGGACGAAGTGGACGATGTTGACGAAGTGGACGAAACGGAGGAACTGGGGGAAGTGGAGGAAGTGGACGAAGTGGAAGAAGTGGACGAAGTGGAATAGGTGGACGAAGTGGATGAAGTTGAGTAAGTGTAGGAAGTGGAGGAAGTGCACGAAGTGCAGGAACTGGAGGAAGTGCAGGAAGTTGACGAAGTGGACGAAGTGGAAGAAGTGGAGGGAGTGGAGTTACTGGAGGAAGTGGAGGAAGTGTACGAAGTGGACGAAGTTGACCAAATGGACGAAGTTGACAAAGTGGACTAAGTGGACTAAGTTGACTAAGTTGTGTAGTGCACAAAGTGGAGGAACTGGAGGAAGTGGACGAAGTGGAAGAAGTAGAGGGAGTGGGGGAAGTGGGGGAACTGGAGGAAGTGGACGAAGGTGACGAAGTGGACTAAGTTGACTAAGTTGACTAAGTGGACGTAGTGGAGGAACTGGAGGAAGTGGACGAAGTGGAAGAAGTGGAGGGAGTGGAGGAGGTGGAGGAAGTGGAGGAAGTGGAGGAAGTGGACGAAGTGGAATAAGTGGATGAAGTGGACGAAGTTGACTAAGTGGACGCAGTGGAGGAAATGGAGGAAGTGGACGTAGTGGAAGAAGTGGAGGGAGTGGAGGAGGTGGAGAAAGTGGAGGAAGTTGACGAAGTGGAATAAGCGGACGAAGTGGATGAAGTTGAGTAAGTGTAGGAAGTGGAGGAAGTCGACGAAGTGCAGGAACTGGAGGAAGTGGAGGAAGTGGACGAAGCGGACGAAGTGGAGGAAGTGTATGAAGTGGACGAAGTGGACGAAGTTGACCAAATGGACGAAGTTGACAAAGTGGACTAAGTGGACTAAGTTGACTAAGTTGAGTAGTGGACAAAGTGGAGGAACTGGAGCAAGTGGACGAAGTGGAAGAAGTAGAGGGAGTGGAGGAAGTGGACGAAGTGGAAGAAGTGGTGGGAGTGGACGAAGTTGAGTAAGTTGACTAAGTGGACGTAGTGTAGGAACTGGAGGAAGTGGACGTAGTGGAAGAAGTGGAGGGAGTGGAGGAGGTGGAGGAAGTGGAGGAAGTGGACGAAGTGGAATAAGCGGACGAAGTGGATGATGTTGAGTAAGTGTAGGATGTGGAGGAAGTGGACGAAGTGCAGGAACTGGAGGAAGTGCAGGAAGTTGACGAAGTGGACGAATTGGACGAAGTGGATGAAGTGAACGAAGTGGACGAAGTTGATGAAGTGAACGAAGTGGACGAGGTGGACGAAGTGGAGGAACTGGAGGAAATGGAGGAACTTGACGAAGTGGACGAAGGTGACGAAGTGGACGATGTTGACGAAGTGGACGAAATGGAGGAACTGGGGGAAGTGGAGGAAGTGGACGAAGTGGCGAAGTTGACGAAGTGGACAAAGTTTACTAAGTTGACTAGGTGGACAAAGTGGACGAAGTTGACGAAGTGGACGAAGTTGACGAAGTGGACTAAGTTGACGAAGTGGACTAAGTTTACTAAGTGGCTTCCACTGGAGGAATTGGAGGTAGTGGAAGAAGTGGAGGGAGTGGAGGAAGTGGAGGAAGTGGAGGAAGTGGAGGAAGTGAAGGAAGTGGAGGAAGTGGAGGAAGTGGACGAAGGGGAGGAAGTGGAGGAAGTGGACGAACTTGACGAAATAGACGAAGTTCACAAAGTGGACTAAGTTGACGATTTGAACTACGTTGACTAAGTTGAGTAGTGGACAAAGTGGAGGAAGTGGAGGAACTGGAGGAAGTGGACGAAGTGGAAGAAGTAGAGGGAGTGGAGGAAGTGGTGGAGGAAGTGGACGAAGTAGAGGAACTAGAGGAAGTGGAGGAATTGGAGGTAGTGGACGAAGTTGACGAAGTGGACTAAGTTGACTAAGTTGAATAAGTGGACGTAGTGGAGGAACTAGAGGAAGTGGAAGAAGTGGAGCGAGTGGAGGAGGTGGAGAAAGCGGACGAAGTGGACTAAGTGGACGAAGTGGAGTAAGTGTAGGAAGTGGAGGAAGTGGACGAAGTGCAAGAACTGGGGGAAGTGGAGGAAGTTAACAAAGTTGACGAACTAGAAGAAGGGGACGAGGTGGACGAAGATGACGAAGTGGAGGAACTGGAGGAAGTGGACGAAGTTGACGAAGTGGAGAACTGGAGGAAGTGGAGGTAGTGGAGGAAGTGAGCTATGTTTAGGAAGTGAAAGAGGTGAAGGAAGTGGACGAAGTGGAGGTAGATGAGGAAGTGGTGGAAGTGGAGGAAGTTAACAAAGTGCACGAAGTGGACAAAGATGACGAAGTGGACGAAGTAGGCGAAGTGGACGAAGTTCATAAAGTTGATTAAGTGGAATAAGTTGACGAAGTGGACTAAGTGGACGACGTGGACGAAGTGTACGAAGCTGAGCAAGTGGAAGAAATGGAAGAAGTGGTCGAAGTGGACTAAGTTGACGAAGTGGTCCAAGTGGAGGAACTGGAGGAAGTGGAAGAAGTGGAGGGAGTGGAGGAAGTGGAGGAACTGGAGGAAGTGGAGGAGGTGGAGAAAGCGGAGGAAGTGGACGAAGTGGACTAAGTGGACGAAGTGGATGAAGTAGAGTAAGTGTAGGAAGTGGAGGAAGTGGACGAAGTGCAAGAACTGGAGGAAGTAGAGGAAGTTAACGAAGTGGACGAAGTGGACGAAGTGGAAGAAGGGGACGAGGTGGACGAAGATGACGAAGTGGAGGAAGTGGAGGAAGTGGAGGAACTTGACGAAGTGGACAAAGTGGACGAAGTGGAGGAACTGGAGGAAGTGGAGGAACTGGACGAAGTTGAGGAAATGGACGAAGTGGACGAAGTTGACGAAGTGGACGAAGTGGACGAAGTGGACGAATTGGATGAAGTGGACGAAGTGGAGGTAGTGGACGAAGTGGACTATGTGGAGGAAGTGAAAGAGGTGAAGCAAGTGGAGGTAGTGGAGGAAGTGGAGGAAGTAGGCGAAGTGGAGGAAGTAGGCGAAGTGGACGAAGTTGACGAAGTGGACGAAGTTGACGAAGTGGACTAAGTGGACGAAGCGGAGGAAGTGGAAGAAATGGAGGAAATGGTCGAAGTGGACTAAGTTGGACGAAGTGGACTAAGCTGACGAAGTGGTCAAAGTGAAGGAACTGAAGGAAGTGGAGGGAGGGGAGGGAGTGGAGGAAGTGGACGAAGTGGACGAAGTTGACCAAGTGGACGAAGTTGACGAAGTCAACCAAGTTGACGAAGTGGACTAAGTGAACGAAGTAGGCGAAGTGGACGACGTGGACAAAGTTGACGAAGTGGACGACGTGGACAAAGTTGACGAAGTGGACAAAGTTGACTAAGTGGACGAAGTGGAGGGTGTGGAGGAAGTGGTGGATGTGTAGGAAATGGAGAAGTGGACTAAGTTGACGAAGTGGAGGAAGATGACGAAGTGCAGGAAGTGGAGGAACTGGAGGAAGTGGACGAAGTTGACTAAGTGGACGAAGTGGAGGAACTGGAGGAAGTGGACGAAGTGGAAGAAGTGGAGGGAGTGTAGGAGGTGGAGGAAGTGAAGGAAGTGTTGGAAGTGGAGGAAGTGGACGAAGTGGACCAAGTTGACGAAGTAGACTAAGTTGTCTAAGTTGACTAAGTGGACGAAGTGGAGGAACTGGAGGAAGTGGAAGAAGTGCAGGGAGTGGAGGAGGTGGAGGAAGTGGAGGGAGTGGAGGAAGTTGAGGAAGTGTAGGAAGTGGAGGAAGTGGACGAAGTGGACAAAGTGGACCAAATGGACGAAGTTCACGAAGTGGACTAAGTGGACTAAGTTGACTAAGTTGAGTAGTGGACAAAGTGGGGGAACTGGAGGGGAAGTGGAGGAGGTGGAGGAAGTGGAGGAAGTGGAGGAAGTGGACGAAGTGGAATAAGTGGATGAAGTGGACAAAGTTGAGTAAGTTGACTAAGTGGACGTAGTGGAGGAACTGGAGGAAGTGGACGTAGTGTAAGAAGTGGAGGGAGTGGAGGAGGTGGAGGAAGTTGAGGAAGTGGACGAAGTGGAATAAGCGGACGAATTGGATGAAGTGGAGGAAGTGGACGAAGTGCAGGAACTGGAAGAAGTGCAGGAAGTTGACGAAGTGGACGAAGTGGATGAAGTGAACGAAGTGGACGAAGTTGATGAAGTGAACGAAGTGGACGAGGTGGACGAAGTGGAGGAAGTGGAGGAACTGGAGGAAATGGAGGAACTTGACGAAGTGGACGAAGGTGACGAATTGCACGAAGTGAACGATGTTGACGAAGTGGACGAAGTGGCGAAGTTGACGAAGTGGACAAAGTTTACTTAGTTGACAAAGTGGACGAAGTGGACGAAGTTGACGAAGTGGACTAAGTTTACTAAGTGGCTTCCAGTGGAGGAATTGGAGGTAGTGGAAGAAGTGGAGGGAGTGGAGGAAGTGGAGGAAGAGGAGGAAGTGGAGGAAGTGGAGGAAGTGGAGGAAGTGAAGGAAGTGGAGGAATTGGAGGAAGTGGACGAAGTTGACGAAATAGACGAAATTCACAAAGTGGACTAAGTTGACGATTTGAACTACGTTGACTAAGTTGAGTAGTGGACAAAGTGGAGGAAGTGGAGGAACTGGAGGAAGTGGACGAAGTGGAAGAAGTAGAGGGAGTGGAGGAAGTGGTGGAGGAAGTGGACGAAGTAGAGGAACTAGAGGAAGTGGAGGAATTGGAGGTAGTGGACGAAGTTGACGAAGTGGACTAAGTTGACTAAGTTGAATAAGTGGACGTAGTGGAGGAACTAGAGGAAGTGGAAGAAGTGGAAGAAGTGGAGCGAGTGGAGGAGGTGGAGAAAGCTGACGAAGTGGACTAAGTGGACGAAGTGGATGAAGTAGAGTAAGTGTAGGAAGTGGAGGAAGTGCAAGAACTGGAGGAAGTGGAGGAAGTTAACAAAGTGGACGAACTAGAAGAAGGGGACGAGGTGGACGAAGATGACGAAGTGGAGGAAGTGGAGGAACTGGAGGAAGTGGACGAAGTTGACGAAGTGGAGGAAGTGGAGGAAGTGGACGAAGTGGAGGTAGTGGTGGAAGTGGACGAAGTGGGCTATGTTTAGGAAGTGAAAGAGGTGAAGGAAGTGGACGAAGTGGAGGTAGATGAGGAAGTGGTGGAAGTGGAGGAAGTTAACAAAGTGGACGAAGTGGACAAAGATGACGAAGTGGACGAAGTATGCGAAGTGGACAAAGTTGAAAAAGTTGATTAAGTGGACTAAGTTGACGAAGTGGACTAAGTGGACGAAGTGGACGACGTGGACGAAGTGTACGAAGCTGAGCAAGTGGAAGAAATGGAAGAAGTGGTCGAAGTGGACTAAGTTGGACGAAGTGGACTAAGTTGACGAAGTGGTCAAAGTGGAGGAACTGGAGGAAGTGGAAGAAGTGGAGGGAGTGGAGGAAGTGGAGGAAGTGGAGGAAGTGGAGGAGGTGGAGAAAGCGGAGGAAGTGGACGAAGTGGACTAAGTGGACGAAGTGGATGAAGTAGAGTAAGTGTAGGAAGTGGAGGAAGTGGACGAAGTGCAAGAACTGGAGGAAGTGGAGGAAGTTAACGAAGTGGACGAAGTGGACGAAGTAGACGAAGTGGAAGAAGGGGACGAGGTGGACGAAGATGACGAAGTGGAGGAAGTGGAGGAAGTGGAGGAACTTGACGAAGTGGACGAAGTGGACGAAGTGGAGGAGCTGGAGGAAGTGGAGGAACTGGAGGAAGTGGAGGAACTGGACGAAGTGGACGAAGTTGGGGAAATGGATGAAGTGGACGAAGTTGGCGAAGTGGACGAAATGGACGAATTGGACGAAGTGGACGAAGTGGAGGTGGTGGACGAAGTGGACTATGTGGAGGAAGTGAAAGAGGTGAAGCAAGTGGAGGTAGTGGAGGAAGTGGAGGAAGTAGGCGAAGTGGACGAAGTTGACGAAGTGGACGAAGTGTACGAAGCGGAGGAAGTGGAAGAAATGGAGGAAATGGTCGAAGTGGACTAAGTTGGACGAAGTGGACTAAGCTGACGAAGTGGTCAAAGTGAAGGAACTGGAGGAAGTGGAAGAAGTGGAGGGAGCCGAGGGAGTGGAGGAAGTGGACGAAGTTGACAAAGTGGACGAAGTTGACGAAGTCAACCAAGTTGACGAAGTGGACTAAGTGAACGAAGTAGGCGAAGTGGACGACGTGGACAAAGTTGACGAAGTGGACAAAGTTGACTAAGTGGACGAAGAGGAGGGTGTGGAGGAAGTGGTGGAAGTGTAGGAAATGGAGAAGTGGACGAAGGGGTCGAAGTGGACTAAGTTGACGAAGTGGACGAAGTGGAGGAAGATGAGGAAGTGCAGGAAGTGGAGGAACTGGAGGAACTGGAGGAAGTGGACGAAGTTGACTAAGTGGACGAAGTGGAGGAACTGGAGGAAGTGGACGAAGTGGAAGAAGTGGAGGGAGTGTAGGAGGTGGAGGAAGTGGAGGAAGTGTTGGAAGTGGAGGAAGTGGACGAAGTGGACGAAGTTGACGAAGTAGTCTAAGTTGTCTAAGTTGACTAAGTGGACGATTTGGAGGAACTGGAGGAAGTGGAAAAAGTGCAGGGAGTGGAGGAGGTGGAGGAAGTGGAGGGAGTGGAGGAAGTGGAGGAAGTGTAGGAAGTGGAGGAAGTGGAAGAAGTAGACGAGGGGGACGAAGTGGAGGTAGTGGAAGGGAGTGCACTATGTACAGGAAGTGAAGGAGGTGAAGGAAGTGGACAAAGTGGAGGAAGTGGAGGACGAGGAGGAAGTTGACAAAGTGGACAAAGTTGACGAAGTGGACGAAGTTGAAGAAGTTGACAAAGTGGAGGAAGTTGACGAAGTGGACTAAGTGGACTACGTGGACGAAGGGTACGAAGCGGAGGAAGTGGAGGAAATGGAGCAAGTGGTCGAAGTGGACGAAGTGGTCTAAGTTGGACGAAGTGGAGGAAGTGGACGAAATGGAGGAAGCGGACGAAGTCGACTAAGTGGACGAAGTGGACTAAGTGGATGAACTGGAGGGAGTGCAGGATGTGGGGAAGTGGACGAAGTGGACAAAGTGGACGAAGTTGACGAAGTGGACAAAGTGGACGAAGTTGACGAAGTGGACTAACTGGACGACGTGGACAAAGTTGACGAAGTGGACTAAGTGGACGAAGTTGACTAAGTGCACGAAGAGGAGAGGAAGTGGACGAAGTGGACAGAGTTGCCGAAGTGGACTCAGTTGACGAAGTGGAGGAAGTGGACGAAGTGGACGAAGTGGAGGAACTGGAGGAACTGGAGGAACTGAAGGAAGTGGACGAAGTTGACGAAGTGGACTAAGTTGACTACGTTGACTAATTCGATGAAGTGGAGGAACTGGAGGAAATGGACGAAGTGGAAGAAGTGAAGGAGTGGAGGAGGTGGAGGAAGTGGAGGAAGTGGAGGAAGTGGAGAAAGTCGACGAAATGGACGAAGTGCACGAAGTGCACGAAGATGATGAAGTGGACGAAGTGGACTAAGTGGATTAAGTGGACTAAGTGTACCAAGTGGACGAACTGGATGAAGTGGACGAAGTTGACGAAGTGGACTAAGTTGACGAAGTGGACTAAGTTGACGAAGTAGACGAAGTAGATGAAGTGGACGACGTGGACGAAGTGTACGAAGTGGACGAAGTGGAGGAAGTGGAGGAAATGGAGGAATTGGTCGAACTGGACGAAGTGGAGGAAGTTGACGAAGTGGACGAACTGGACATAGTTAACTAAGTGGACTAAGTTGGACGAAGTGGAGGAAGTTGAGGAAGTGGAGGAATTGGAGGAAGTCGAGGAACTGGAAGAAGTAGAGGAAATGGACGAAGTTGACGAAGTGGACGAAGTGGAAGAAGTGGACGAAGTCGACAAAGTGGACGAAGTTGACAAAGTGGACGAAGTGGAGAAAGTGTAGGAAGTGGAGGAACTGGACAAAGTGACGAAGTTGACGAAGTGGACGAAGTGGACGAAGGGGACGAAGTTGACAAAGTGGACGAATTTGACAAAGTGGACGAAGTGGACTAACTTGACTAAGTGGATGAAGTGGAGGAACTGGAGAAAATGGACGAAGTAGAAGAAGTGGGGGGAGTGGAGGAGATGGAGGAAGTGGAGGAAGTGGAGAAAGTGGACGAAATGGACGAAGTGCACGAAGTGCACGAAGATGATGAAGTGGACGAAGTGGACTAAGTGGACTAAGTGGACCAAGTGGACGAACTGGATGAAGTGGACGAAGTTGACCAAGTGGACTAAGTTGACGAAGTGGACTAAGTTGACGAAGTGGACGAAGTAGACGAAGTGGACGACGTGGACGAAGTGTACGAAGTGGAGGAAGTGGAGGAAATGGAGGAATTGGTCGAACTGGACGAAAGTGGAGGAAGTTGACGAAGTGGACGAACTGGACATAGTTAACTAAGTGGACTAAGTTGGACGAAGTGGAGGAAGTTGAGGAAGTGGAGGAACTGGAGGAAGTCGAGGAACTGGAAGAAGTAGAGGAAGTAGACGAAGTGGACGAAGTGGAAGAAGTGGACGAAGTCGACAAAGTGGACGAAGTTGACAAAGTGGACGAAGTGGAGAAAGTGTAGAAAGTGGAGGAACTGGACAAAGTGACGAAGTTGACGAAGTGGACGAAGTGGACGAAGGGGACGAAGTGGACTAAGGGAACTAAGTGGACTAACTGGACGAAGTGGACGAAGTGCAGGAGGTGGAAGAAGTGGACGAGGTGGACGAAGCAGACGAAGTGGACCAAGTTGACGAAGTGGACTAAGTGGACAAAGTGGAGTAACTCGAGGAAGTGGAGGAAGTGGAGGAACTGGACGAAGTGGACGAAGGTGACGAAGGGGACGAAGTGGACGAAGTGGTGGTAGTGGAGGAAGTGGACTATGTGGAGGAAGTGAAGGAGGTGAAGGAAGTGGACGAAGTGGACGAAGTTGAAGAAGTGGAGGAAGAGGACGAAGTGGAGGAAGTGGAGGAAGTGGACAAAGTGTACAAAGTGGACGAAGTAGACGAAGTAGACGAAGTGGACGAAGTGGACCAAGTGGACCAAGTGGACCAAGTGGACGAAGTGGAGTAAGTGTGGGAAGTGGAGGAAGTGGACGAAGTGCAGGAAGTGGAGGATGTTGACGAAGTGGACGAAGTGGACGAAGTGGAAGAGGTGGAAGAAGTGGACGAGGTGGAAGAAGTGGACGAGGTGGACGAAGGAGAGGAATTGGACGAAGTTGACGAAATGGACGAAGTGGACAAAGTGGAGGAACACGAGGAAGTGGACGAACTTGACGAAGTGGACGAAGGTGACGAAGTGGACGGAGTGGAGGAAGTGGACAAAGTTGATGAAGTGGAGGAAGTGGAGGAAGTGGAGGAAGTGGAAGAAGTGGAGGAAATGGAGGTAGTGGACGAAGTTGACGAAGTGGACTAAGTTGAGGAAATGGACTAAGTGGACGACATGGACAAAGTGTACGAAGTGGAGGAGGTGGAGGAAATGGAGAAAGTGGTCGAAGTGGAGGAAGTGGAGGAAGTTGACGTAGTTGACGAATTGGGCGAAGTGGAGGAAGTGGAGTAAGCGGTCTAAGTTAACTAAGTGGACTAAGTTCGACGAAGTGGACAAAGTGGAGGAACTGGAGGAAGTTGACGAAGTGGACTAAGTTAACGAAGTGGACTAAGAGGACGAAGTGGATGACATCAATGAAGTGGAGGAAGTGAAGGAAATGGAGGAAGTGCTCGAAGTGGACTAAGTTGGACGAAGTGGAGGAGGTGGACGAAAGGGAGGAAGTGGACGAAGTGGAGTAAGTGGACGAAGTGGAGGAAGTTGACGAAGTCGACTAAGGGGACGAAGTGGACTAAGTGGACGAAGTGGACTAAGTGGACGAAGTGGAGGAATTGGAGGAAGTGGAAGAAGTGGAGGGAGTGCAGGAAGTAGAGGAAGTAGAGGAAGTGGAGGAAGTGTAGGAAGTGGAGGAAGTGGAGGAAGTGGAGGAAGTTGACGAAGTGGACGAAGTTGACGAAGTGTACGAAGTGGACGAAGTTGACGAAGTCGACGAAGTTGACGAAGTGGACTAAGTTGACAAAGTGGACGAAGTGGAGGAAGTGGCGCAAGTGGACGAAGTGGACGAAGTGGACGAAGTGGGGGAAGTGGAGGAACTTGAGGAAGTGGACGAAGTTGACGAAGTGGACTAAGTGGACTAAGTGGATGAAGTGGAGGACCTGGAGGAAGTGGACGAAGTGGAAGAAGTGGAGGGAGTGGAGGAGGTGGAGGAAGTGGAGGGAGTGGAGGAAGTGGACGAAGTGGACGAAGTGGACTAAGTGGACTAAGTGGACTAAGTGGACGAGGTGGACGAAGGGGACGAAGTGGACGAAGTGGAGTAAGTGTAGGAAGTGGAGCAAGTGCAGGAAGTCGAGGAAGTTGACGAAGTGGACGAAGTGGACGGAGTGGACGAAGTGGAAGAACCGGAACAAGTGGAAGAAGTGGACGAGGTGGACGAAGTTGACGAAGTGGACGAAGTGGACGAAGTGGACGAAGTGGAGGAGCATGACGAAGTGGACGAAAGTGACGAAGTGGATGAAGTGGAGGAAGTGGAGGAAGTTGACGAAGTGGAGGGAGTGGAGGAAGTGGAGGAAGTGGAGGAGGTGGAGAAAGCGGAGGAAGTGGACGAAGTGGACAAGTGGACTAAGTGGATGAAGTAGAGTAAGTGTAGGAAGTGGAGGAAGTGGACGAAGTAGACGAAGTGGAAGAAGGGGACGAGGTGGACGAAGATGACGAAGTGGAGGAAGTGGAGGAAGTGGAGGAACTTAACGAAGTGGACGAAGTTGACGAAGTGGACGAAGTGGAGGAACTAGAGGAAGTGGAGGAACTGGACGAAGTGGACGAAGTTGAGGAAATGGACGAAGTGGACGAAGTTGACGAAATGGACGAAATGGACGAATTGGACGAAGTGGACGAAGTGGAGGTAGTGGACGAAGTGGACTATGTGGAGGAAGTGAAAGAGGTGAAGCAAGTGGAGGTAGTGGAGGAAGTGGAGGAAGTAGGCGAAGTGGAGGAAGTAGGCGAAGTAGAGGAAGTAGGCGAAGTGGACGAAGTTGACGAAGTGGACTAAGTGGACGACGTGGACGAAGTGTACGAAGCGGAGTAGAGGAAGTGGTCGAAGTGGACTAAGTTGGACGAAGTGGACTAAGCTGACGAAGTGGTCAAAGTGAAGGAACTGGAGGAAGTGGAAGAAGTGGAAGAAGTGGAGGGAGTGGAGGGAGTGGAGGAAGTGGAGGAAGTGGAGGAAGTGGACAAAGTTGACAAAGTGGACCAAGTTGACGAAGTGGACGAAGTTGACGAAGTCAACCAAGTTGGCGAAGTGGACTAAGTGAACAAAGTAGGCGAAGTGGACGACGTGGACAAAGTTGACGAAGTGGACAAAGTTGACTAAGTGGACGAAGAGGAGGGTGTGGAGGAAGTGGTGGAAGTGTAGGAAATGGAGAAGTGGACGAAGTGGTCGAAGTGGACTAAGTTGACGAAGTGGAGGAAGATGAGGAAGTGCAGGAAGTAGAGGAAGTGGAGGAACTGGAGGAAGTGGACGAAGTGGAAGAAGTGGAGGGAGTGTAGGAGGTGGAGGAAGTGGAGGAAGTGTTGGAAGTGGACGAAGTTGACGAAGTAGACTAAGTTGTCTAAGTTGACTAAGTGGACGATTTGGAGGAACTGGAGAAAATGGAAGAAGTGCAGGGAGTGGAGGAGGTGGAGGAAGTGGAGGGAGTGGAGGAAGTGGAGGAAGTGTAGGAAGTGGAGGAAGTGGAGGAAGTGGAGCAAGTCGAAGAAGTAGACGAGGGGGATGAAGTGGAGGTAGTGGAAGGGAGTGCACTATGTACAGGAAGTGAAGGAGGTGAAGGAAGTGGACAAAGTGGACGAAGTGGAGGACGAGGAGGAAGTTGACAAAGTGGACGAAGTGGACAAAGTTGACGAAGTGGACGAAGTTGAAGAAGTTGACGAAGTGGACTAAGTTGACGAAGTGGACTAAGTGGACTACGTGGACGAAGGGTACGAAGCGGAGGAAGTGGAGGAAATGGAGCAAGTGGTCGAAGTGGACGAAGTGGTCCAAGTTGGACGAAGTGGAGGAAGTGGACGAAATGGAGGAAGCGGACGAAATGGAGGAAGCGGACGAAGTCGACTAAGTGGACGAAGTGGACTAAGTGGATGAACTGGAGGGAGTGCAGGATGTGGGGAAGTGGACGAAGTGGACGAAGTTCACAAAGTGGACGAAGTTGACGAAGTGGACTAAGTGGACGACGTGGACAAAGTTGACGAAGTGGACTAAGTGGACGAAGTTGACTAAGTGGACGAAGAGGAGAGGAAGTGGACGAAGTGGACAAAGTTGACGAAGTGGACGAAGTGGACTAAGTTGACGAAGTGGAGGAAGTGGAGGAAGTGGAGGAAGTGGAGGAAGTGGACGAAGTGGAGGAACTGGAGGAACTGAAGGAAGTGGACGAAGTTGACGAAGTGGACTAAGTTGACTACGTTGACTAATTGGATGAAGTGGAGGAACTGGAGGAAATGGACGAAGTGGAAGAAGTGAAGGAGTGGAGGAGGTGGAGGAAGTGGAGGAAGTGGAGAAAGTGGACGAAATGGACGAAGTGCACGAAGATGATGAAGTGGACGAAGTGGACTAAGTGGATTAAGTGGACTAAGTGGACCAAGTGGACGAACTGGATGAAGTGGACGAAGTTGACCAAGTGGACTAAGTTGACGAAGTGGACTAAGTTGACGAAGTGGACGAAGTAGACGAAGTGGACGACGTGGACGAGTGTACGAAGTGGACGAAGTGGAGGAAGTGGAGGAAATGGAGGAATTGGTCGAAACTGGACGAAGTGGAGGAAGTTGACGAAGTGGACGAACTGGACATAGTTAACTAAGTGGACTAAGTTGGACGAAGTGGAGGAAGTTGAGGAAGTGGAGGAATTGGAGGAAGTCGAGGAACTGGAAGAAGTAGAGGAAGTGGACGAAGTTGACGAAGTGGACGAAGTGGACGAAGTGGAAGAAGTGGACGAAGTCGACAAAGTGGACGAAGTTGACAAAGTGGACGATTTGGAGGAACTGGAGAAAGTGGAAGAAGTGCAGGGAGTGGAGGAGGTGGAGGAAGTGGAGGGAGTGGAGGAAGTGGAGGAAGTGTAGGAAGTGGAGGAAGTGGAGGAAGTGGAGCAAGTCGAAGAAGTAGATGAGGGGGACGAAGTGGAGGTAGTGGAAGGGAGTGCACTATGTACAGGAAGTGAAGGAGGTGAAGGAAGTGGACAAAGTGGACGAAGTGGAGGACGAGGAGGAAGTTGACAAAGTGGACGAAGTGGACAAAGTTGACGAAGTGGACGAAGTTGAAGAAGTTGACGAAGTGGAGTAAGTTGACGAAGTGGACTAAGTTGACGAAGTGGACTAAGTGGACTACGTGGACGAAGGGTACGAAGCGGAGGAAGTGGAGGAAATGGAGCAAGTGGTCGAAGTGGACGAAGTGGTCTAAGTTGGACGAAGTGTAGGAAGTGGACGAAATGGAGGAAGCGGACGAAATGGAGGAAACGGACGAAGTCGAGTAAGTGGACGAAGTGGACTAAGTGGATGAACTGGAGGGAGTGCAGGATGTGGGGAAGTGGACGAAGTGGACGAAGTTCACAAAGTGGACGAAGTTGACGAAGTGGACTAAGTGGACGACGTGGACAAAGTTGACGAAGTGGACTAAGTGGACGAAGTTGACTAAGTGGACGAAGAGGAGAGGAAGTGGACGAAGTGGACAAAGTTGACGAAGTGGACGAAGTGGACTAAGTTGACGAAGTGGAGGAAGTGGAGGAAGTGGACGAAGTGGAGGAACTGGAGGAACTGGAGGAACTGAAGGAAGTGGACGAAGTTGACGAAGTGGACTAAGTTGACTACGTTGACTAATTGGATGAAGTGGAGGAACTGGAGGAAATGGACGAAGTGGAAGAAGTGAAGGAGTGGAGGAGGTGGAGGAAGTGGAGGAAGTGGAGGAAGTGGAGAAAGTGGACGAAATGGACGAAGTGCACGAAGTGCACGAAGATGATGAAGTGGACGAAGTGGACTAAGTGGATTAAGTGGACTAAGTGGACCAAGTGGACGAACTGGATGAAGTGGACGAAGTTGACCAAGTGGACTAAGTTGACGAAGTGGACTAAGTTGACGAAGTAGACGAAGTGGACGACGTGGACGAAGTGTACGAAGTGGACGAAGTGGAGGAAGTGGAGGAAATGGAGGAATTGGTCGAACTGGACGAAGTGGAGGAAGTTGACGAAGTGGACGAACTGGACATAGTTAACTAAGTGGACTAAGTTGGACGAAGTGGAGGAACTGGAGGAAGTCGAGGAACTGGAAGAAGTAGAGGAAGTAGACGAAGTGGACGAAGTTGACGAAGTGGACGAAGTGGAAGAAGTGGACTAAGTTGACAAAGTGGATGAAGTGGAGGAACTGGAGAAAGTGGACGAAGTAGAAGAAGTGGAGGGAGTGGAGGAGATGGATGAAGTGGAGGAAGTGGAGGAAGTGGAGGAAGTGGAGAAAGTGGTCGAAATGGACGAAGTGCACGAAGTGCACGAAGATGATGAAGTGGACGAAGTGGACGAAGTGGACTAAGTGGGACTAAGTAGTGGGCCAAGTGGACGAACTGGATGAAGTGGACGAAGTTGATCAAGTGGACTAAGTTGACGAAGTGGACTAAGTTGACGAAGTGGACGAAGTAGACGAAGTGGACGACGTGGACGAAGTGTACGAAGTGGACGAAGTGGACGAAGTGGAGGAAGTGGAGGAACTGGAGGAAGTCGAGGAACTGGAAGAAGTAGAGGAAGTAGACGAAGTGGACGAAGTTTACGAAGTTGACGAAGTTGAAGAAGTGGACGAAGTCGACAAAGTGGACGAAGTTGACAAAGTGGACGAAGTGGAGAAAGTGTAGGAAGTGGAGGAACTGGACAAAGTGACGAAGTTGACGAAGTGGACGAAGTGGACGAAGGGGACGAAGTTGAAAAAGTGGACGAATTTGACAAAGTGGACGAAGTGGACGAAGTGGACTAAGTTGACTAAGTGGATGAAGTGGAGGAACTGGAGAAAATGGACGAAGTAGAAGAAGTGGAGGGAGTTGAGGAGGTGGAGGAAGTGGAGGAAGTGGACGAAGTGGACGAAATGGACTATGTGGACGAAGTGGACTAAGGGAACTAAGTGGACTAAGTGGACTAAGTGGACGAAGTGGACGAAGTGCAGGAGGTGGAAGAAGTGGATAGGTGGACGAAGCAGACGAAGTGGACCAAGTTGACGAAGTGGACTAAGTGGACAAAGTGGAGGAACTCGAGGAAGTGGAGGAAGTGGAGGAAGTGGACGAAGGTGACGAAGGGGACAAAGTGGACGAAGTGGAGGAAGTGGAGGAAGTGGACGAAGTGTTGGTAGTGGAGGAAGTGGGCTATGTGGAGGAAGTGAAGGAGGTGAAGGAAGTGGACGAAGTGGACGAAGTTGAAGAAGTGGAGGAAGAGGACGAAGTGGAGGAAGTGGACAAAGTGTACAAAGTGGACGAAGTGGAGGAAGTGGAGGAAGTGGACGAATTGGATGAAGTGGAGTAAGTGTGGGAAGTGGAGGAAGTGGACGAAGTGCAGGAAGTGGAGGATGTTGACGAAGTGGACGAAGTGGACGAACTGGACGAAGTGCACGAAGTGGAAGAGGTGGAAGAAGTGGACGAGGTGGAAGAAGTGGACGAGGTGAACGAAGGAGAGGAATTGGACGAAGTTGACGAAGTGGACGAAGTGGACAAAGTGGAGGAACTCGAGGAAGTGGACGAACTTGACGAAGTGGACGAAGGTGACGAAGTGGACGAAGTGGAGGAAGTGGACAAAGTTGACGAAGTGGAGGAAATGGAGGTAGTGGACGAAGGTGACGAAGTGGACTAAGTTGAGGAAATGGACTAAGTGGACGACATGGACAAAGTGTACGAAGTGGAGGAGGTGGAGGAAATGGAGAAAGTGGTCGAAGTGGAGGAAGTGGAGGAAGTGGAGGAAGTTGACGTAGTTGACGAATTGGGCGAAGTGGAGGAAGTGGAGTAAGTGGACTAAGTTAACTAAGTGGACTAAGTTGGACGAAGTGGACGAAGTGGAGGAACTGGAGGAAGTGGAGGAACTGGAGGAAGTTGACGAAGTGGACTAAGTTAACGAAGTGGACTAAGAGGACGAAGTAGACGAAGTGGATGACGTCAATGAAGTGGAGGAAGTGAAGGAAATGGAGGAAGTGCTCGAACTGGACTAAGTCGGACGAAGTGGAGGAAGTGGACGAAAGGGAGGAAGTGGACGAAGTGGAGTAAGTGGACGAAGTGGAGGAAGTTGACGAAGTCGACTAAGGGGACGAAGTCGACTAAGTGGACGAATTTGACGAAGTGGACGAGGTGGTGAAGTTGACGAAGTGGACTAAGTTGAATAAGTTGACTAAGTGGACGAAGTGGAGGAACTGGAGGAAGTGGAAGAAGTGGAGGGAGTGCAGGAAGTAGAGGAAGTAGAGGAAGTGGAGGAAGTGTAGGAAGTGGAGGAAGTGGAGGAAGTTGACGAAGTGGACGAAGTTGACGAAGTGTACGAAGTGGACGAAGTTGACGATGTGGACGAAGTTGACGAAGTGGACTAAGTTGACGAAGTGGAGGAAGTGGCGCAAGTGGACGAAGTGGAGGAAGTGGAGGAACTTGAGAAAGTGGACGAAGTTGACGAAGTGGACTAAGTTGACTAAGTGGACTAAGTGGATGAAGTGGAGGACCTGGAGGAAGTGGACGAAGTGGAAGAAGTGGAGGGAGTGGAGGAGGTGGAGGAAGTGGAGGGAGTGGTGGAAGTGGAGGAAGTGGACGAAGCGGACTAAGTGGACTAAGTGGACTAAGTGGACGAGGTGGACGAAGTGGACGAAGTGGATGAAGTGGAGTAAGTGTAGGATGTGGAGCAAGTGCAGGAAGTCGAGGAAGTTGACGAAGTGGACGAAGTGGACGGAGTGGAAGAAGTGGAAGAAGTGGACGAGGTGGACGAAGTTGACGAAGTGGACGAAGTGGAGGAAGTGGAGGAGCATGACGAAGTGGACGAAAGTGACGAAGTGGATGAAGTGGAGGAAGTGGACGAAGTTGACGAAGTGGAGGAAGTGGAGGAAGTGGACGAATTGGAGGAAGTGGAGGAAGTGGACTATGTGGAGGAAGTGAAAGAGGTGAAGGAAGTGGAGGAGGTGGAGTAAGTGGAGGTAGTGGAGGAAGTGGATGAAGTGGAGGAAGTGGAGGAAGTGGACTAAGTTGACGAAGTGGATGAAGTGGAGGAAGTGGACGAAGCTGAAGAATTGGAGGAAGTGGAGGAACTGGAGGAAGTGGACGAAGTGAACGAAGTTGACGAAGGGGGCTAAGTGGACTAAGTTGACTAACTGGATGAAGTGGAGGAACAGGAGGAAGTGGACGAAGTGCAAGAAGTGGAGGGACTGGAGGAGGTGGAGAAAGTGGAGGAATTGGAGGAAGTGGAGGAAGTGGACGAAGTTGACGAAGTGGACTAAGTTGAAGAAGTGGACTAAGTGGACGAAGTAGACGAAGTGTACGACGTGGACGAAGTGTACGAAGTGGAGGAAGTGGAGGAAAGTGTCGAAGTGGACGAAGTTGACGAAGTGGACTAAGTGGACGACGTGGACGAAGTGGAGGAAGTGGAGGAAGTTGACGAAATTGACGAAGTGGACGAAGTGGACGAAGTGAACGAAGTGGACTAAGTTGACGAAGTGGACTAAGTGGACGAAGTGGACGAAGTGGAAGAAGTGGAAGAATTGGATGAGTGGGACGAAGTTGACGAAGTGGACGAAGTGGAGGAAGTGTAGGAACTGGAGGAAGTTGACGAAGTGGACGAAGTGGAGGAACTGGAGGAAGTAGAGGAAGTGGAGGTAATGGAGGAAGTGTAGGAAGTGGACTATGTGGAGGAAGTGAAGGAGGTGACGGAAGTGGACGAAGCCAACGAAGTGGAGGTAGTGGAGGAAGTGGAGGGAGTGGAGGAAGTCGAGGAAGTTAACAAAGTGACGAAGTGGACAAAGTTAACGAAGTGGACGAAGTGGACGAAGTTGAAGAAATTGACGAAGTGGACGAAGTTGACGAAGTGGACTAAGTTGTCGAAGTAGACTAAGTGGACGAAGTGGACGACGTGTACGAAGTGGAGGAAGTGGAGCAAATGGAGGAAGTGGTCGAAGTGGAGGAAGTGGAGGATATTGACGAAGTGGACAAAGTGGAAGAAGTGGACGAACTGGATGAAGTGGACGAAATGGACGAAGTGGACTAAGTGGACGAAGTGGATTAGGTGGACGCAGTGGACGAAGTTGACGAAGTGGAAGAGGTGGACGAAGTTGATGAAGTGGGTGAAGTGGACGAAGTGGACTAAGTGGAAGAAGTGGAGGAACTAGAGGAAGTGAGAAAGTGGAGAAGTGGAGGGAATGCAGGAAGTAGAGGAAGTGGAGGAAGTGGACGAAGTCGACAAAGTGGACTTAGTTGACGAAGTGGACTAAGTGGACGAAGTAGGCGAAGTGGACAACATGGACAAAGTTGACGAAGTGGACTAAGTGGACGAAGTGGACTAAGTGGAAGAAGTGGAGGGAGTGGAGGAAGTGGAGGAATTGTAGGAAGTGGAGGAAGTGGAGGAAGTGGACGAAGTTGACGAAGTGGACGAAGTGGATGAAGTGGATTAAGTTGACGAAGTGGAGGAAGTGGAAGAAGTGGAGGAAGTAGAAGAACTAGAGGAAGTGGAGGAACTGGAGGAAGTGGACGAAATGGACGAAGTTGACGAAATGGACTAAGTTGACTAAGGTGACTAAGTGGATGAAGTGGAGGAACTGGAGGAAGTCGACGAAGTGCAAGAAGTGGAGGAGGTGGAGAAAGTGGACGAAGTGGACGAAGTGGACGAAGTTGAAGAAGTTGACGAAGTGGACGAAGTGGACGAAGTGGACTAAGTTGACGAAGTGGACTAAGTGGACGAAGTGGACGAAGTGGAGGAACTGGAGGTAGTGGAGGAAGTGGAGGAAGTGGAGGAAGTTGACAAAGTGGATGAAGTGGACAAAGTTGACCAAGTTGACGAAGTGGACGAAGTTGAAGAAGTTGACGAAGTGGACGAAGTTGACGAAGAGGACAAAGTTGACGAAGTGGACTACATGGACGAAGTAGACGAAGTGGACGACGTGGAAGAAGTGTACGAAGGGAAGGAAGTGGAGGAAATAGAGGAAGTGGTCGAAGTGGACGACCTGGAGGAAGTGAAGGAAGTTAACGAAGTGGACGAAGTGGACTAAGTTAACTGAGTGAACTAAGTGGACGAAGCTGACGAAGTGGGCTAAGTTGGACGAAGTGGACAAAGTGGAGGCAGTGGACGAAAGGGAGGAAGTGGACGAAGAGGACGAAGTGGACGAAGCGGACAAAGTTGAGGAAGTCGACTAAGTGGACGAACTGGACTAAGTGGAGGAAATGGACGAAGTGGACGAGGTTAACGAAGTGGACGAAGTTGACAAAGTGGACGAACTGGACGAATGGACGAAGTGGACGAAGTGGACTAAGTGGACGAAGTGGATTAGGTGGATTAGGTGGACGAAGTGGACGACGTGGACGACGTGGACGAAGTTCACTAGGTTGACTGAGTGGACTAAGTGGACGAAGTGGACGACGTGGATGAAGTCTACCAAGGGGAGGAAGTGGAGGAAATGGAGGAAATGGAGGAGTTGGTCGAAGTAGACGAAGTGGAGGAAGTGAAGTTGACGAAGTGGACGAAGTGGACTAAGTTAACTAAGTGGACTAAGGGGATGAAGTGGACTAAGTTGGACGAAGTGGACGAAGTGGAGGAAGTGGACGAAAGGGAGCAAGTGGACGAAGAGGACGAAGTGGAAAAAGTTGAGGAAGTCGACTAAGTGGACTAAGTGGACGAAGTTGACGAAGTGGAGGAAGTAGAGGAAGTGGACGAAGTTAACGAAGTGGACGAATGGACGAAGTGGACGAAGTGGACTAAGTGGACATAGTGGATGAAGTGGATTAGGTGGACGAAGTTGACGAAGTGGCGAAGTTGACGAAGTGGACTAAGTTGACTAAGTTGACTAAGTGGACGAAGTGGAGGAACTGGAGGACGTGGACGAAGTGGAAGAAATGTAGGGAGTTGAGGAAGTGGAGGAAGTGGACAAAGTGAACGAAGTAGAAGAAGTCGACGAAGTGGACGAATTGGATGAAGTAGATGAAGTAGACAAACGGGACGAAGTTGACAGAGTTTTCAAAGTGGACGAAGTGGACGAAGTGGACGAAGTGGAGGAGGTTAAGGCAGTGAAGGAACTTGACGAAGTGGACGAAGTGGACTAAGTTATCTAAGTGGACTAAGTGGACGAAGTGAACGAAGTGGACGAAGTGGACAAAGTTGGACGAAGTGGACGAAGTTAACAAAGTCGACTAAGTGAACGAAGTGGACTAAGTGGACGAAGTGGAGCAAGTGGAGCAAGTGGACGAAGTGGAAAAAATTGATTAGGTGGACTAAGTGGAAGAAGTGGACTAAGTGGACGAAGTGGTCGAAGTTGACGAAGTTGAGGAAGTAGAGAAAGTGGACGAACTAGACGAAGTTGACGAAGTGGATGAAGTGGATGAAGTGGACGAAGAGGACTAAGTGGACGAAGTGGACGAAGTGGCGAAGTTGACGAAGTGGCGAAGTTGACGAAGTGGCCTAAGTTGACTAAGTTGACGAAGTGGAGGAACTGGTGGAAGTGGAGGAAGTGGAGGAAGTGGACGAAGTTGAAGAAGTTAAGGAAGTGGAAGAAGTTGAGGAAGTGGACGAAATGGAGGAAGTGGAGGTAGTGCACAAAGTGGAGGAAGTGGAGGAAGTGGAGGAAATGGAGGAAGTGGATGAAGCGGACGAAGTGGAGGAAGTGGAGGAAGTGGAGGCAATGGAGGAAGTTGACGAAGTTGACGAAGTCGACGAGGTAGACGATGTGGACTAAGTTAACTAAGGTAACTAAGTAGACTAAGTGGACGAAGTGGACAAAGTTGGACGAAGTGGAGGAAGTGGATAAAGTGGAGGAAGTGGACGAAGTTGAAGAAGTTGAGGAAGTGAACGAAGTGGAGGAAGTGGAGAAAGTTGACAAAGTGGACAAAATTGCCAAAGTGGATGAATATGAAGAATTTGACGAAGTGGACGAAGTTGACGAAGTGGACGAAGTGGACGAAGTGGACGAAGTGGACAAAGTGTACGAAGTGGAGGAAGATGAGGAAGTTGACGAAGTGGAGGAAGTGGAGGAAGTTGACGAAGTTGATGAAGTGGACGAAGTAGACGAAGTGGAGGAAGTGGAGGAAGTGGACAAAAGGGAGGAAGTGGACAAAGTTAAGGAAGTCGATTAAGTGGACGAAGTGGACTAAGTTAACTAAGTGGCCTAAGTGGACGAAGTGAACGAAGTGGAAGAAGTGGACTAAGTTGGACGAAGTGAACGAAGTGGACGAAGTTGACAAAGTTGACAAAGTCGACTAAGTGGACGAAGTGGAGGAAGTGGAGGAAGTGGAGGAAGTGGTCGAAGTTGACGAAGTGGAGGAAGTAGAGAAAGTGGACGAAGTGGACGAAGACGACTAAGTGGACGAAGTTGACGAAGTGGAGGAAGTAGAGGAAGTGGACGAAGTTGAGGAAGTGGACGAATGGACGAAGTGGACGAAGTGCACAAAGTGGATGAAGTGGACTAAGTGGACAAGTGGATGAAGTGGATTAGGTGGACGAAGTGCACGAAGTGGACGAAGTGGACAAAGTTGACGAAGTGGACGAAGTGGCGAAGTTGACGAAGTGGACTAAGTTGACTAAGTGGACGAAGTGGAGGAACTGGAGGACGTGGACGAAGTGGAAGAAATGTAGGGAGTTGAGGAAGTGGAGTAGGTGGAGGAAGTGGAGGAAGTGGACGAAGTGGACGACGTAGAAGAAGTCGACGAAGTGGACGAACTGGACGAAGTGGATGAAGTGGACGAAGGGACGAAGTGGACAAAGTGGGCGAAGTGGATTAAGTGGACGAAGTGGAGGAAGTGGAGGAAGTGGACGAACTAGACGAAGTTGACGAAGTGGATGAAGTGGATGAAGTGGATGAAGTGGACGAAGTGGACAAAGAGGACTAAGTGGACGAAGTGGACGAAGTGGCGAAGTTGACGAAGTGGCGAAGTTGACGAAGTGGCCTTTGTTGACTAAGTTGACGAAGTGGAGGAACTGGTGGAAGTGAAGGAAATGGAGGAAGTGGACGAAGTTGAAGAAGTTGAGGAAGTGGACGAAGTTGAAGAAGTTGAGGAAGTGGACGAAGTTGAGGAAGTGGACGAAGTGGAGGAAGTGGAGGTAGTGCACGAAGTGGAAGAAGTGGACGTAGTGGAGGAAGTGGAGGAAGTGGAGGAACTGGAGGAAGTGGAGGAAATGGAGGAAGTGGACGAAGTGGACGAAGTGGAGGCAGTGGAGGAAGTTGACGAAGTGGACGAGGTAGACGATGTGGACTAAGTTAACTAAGTAGACTAAGTGGACGAAGTGGACAAAGTTGGACGAAGCGGAGGAAGTGGATAAAGTGGACGAAGTTGAAGAAGTTGAGGAAGTGAACGAAGTGGAGGAAGTGGAGAAAGTTGACAAAGTGGACAAAATTGCTGAAGTGGACGAATATGAAGAATTTGACGAAGTGGACGAAGTTGACGAAGTGGACGAATGGACGAAGTTGACGAAGTGGACGAAGTGGACGAAGTGGACGAAGTGGACGAAGTGGACAAAGTGTACAAAGTGGAGGAAGATGAGGAAGTTGACGAAGTGGAGGAAGTTGACGAAGTTGATGAAGTGGACGAAGTAGACGAAGTGGAGGAAGTGGAGGAAGTGGACAAAAGGGAGGACGTGGAGGAAGTGGACAAAGTTGAGGAAGTCGACTAAGTGGACGAAGTGGACTAAGTTAACTAAGTGGACTAAGTGGACGAAGTGAACGAAGTGGAAGAAGTGGACTAAGTTGGACGAAGTTGACAAAGTTGACAAAGTCGACTAAGTGGAGGAAGTGGACGAAGTGGAGAAAGTGGACGAAGTGGAGGAAGTGGTCGAAGTTGACGAAGTGGAGGAAGTAGAGGAAGTGGACGAAGTGGACGAAGAAGACTAAGTTAAGTGGAGGAAGTGGACGAAGATGACGAAGTGGAGAAAGTAGAGGAAGTGGACGAAGTTGACGAAGTGGACGAATGGACAAAGTGGACGAAGTGCACAAAGTGGATGAAATGGACTAAGTGGACAAGTAGATGAAGTGGATTAGGTGGACGAAGTGGACGAAGTGGACAAGTTGACGAAGTTGACGAAGTGGACGAAGTGGCGAAGTTGACGAAGTGGACTAAGTTGACTAAGTTGAATAAGTGGAGGAAGTGGAGAAACTGGAGGACGTGGACGAAGTGGAAGAAATGTAGGGAGTTGAGGAAGTGGAGTAGGTAAAGGAAGTGGAGGAAGTGGACAAAGTGGACGAAGTAGAAGAAGTCGACGAAGTGGACGAACTGGACGAAGGGGACGAACTGGACAAAGTGGACGAAGTGGACTTAGTGGATAAAGTGGAGGAAGTGGAGCAAGTGGAGGAGGTTAAGGCAGTTAAGCAAGTAGACTAAGTGGACGAAGTGGACTAAGTGGACGTAGTGGAGGAAGTGGTCGAAGTTAACGAAGTGGAGGAAGTAGAGGAAGTGGACGAAATTGACGAAGTTGACGAAGTGGATGAAGTGGACGAAGTGGACAAAGAGGACTAAGTGGACGAAGTGGCGAAGTTGACGAAGTGGCAAAGTTGAGGAAGTGGCCTAAGTTGGCGAAGTGGAGTAACTGGTGGAAGTGGACGAAGTGGACGAAGTTGAAGAAGTTGACGAAGTTGAGGAAGTGGAGGAAGTGGAGGTAGTGGAGGAAGTGGGAGAAGTGGAGGAAATCGAGGAAGTGTAGGAAGTGGAGGCAGTGGAGGAAGTTGACGAAGGTTATGAAGTGGACGAGGTGGACGATGTGGACTAAGTTAACTAAGTTAACTAAGTAGACTAAGTGGAAAAAGTTGGACGAAGTGGACGAAGTGGAGGAAATGGACAAAGTTGACGAAGTCGACTAAGTGGACGAAGTGGACTAAGTGGAGGAAGTGGACGAAGTGGACGAAGTGGACAAAGTGGACGAAGTGGAGAGATAGTGGACGAAGTGGAGGAAGTGGACGAAGTGGCGAAGTTTACGAAGTGGCGAAGTTGAGGAAGTGGCCTAAGTTGACTAAGTTGACGAAGTGGAGTAACTAGTGGAAGTGGACGAAGTGGACGAAGTTGAAGAAGTTGACGAAGTGGACGAAGTTGAGGAAGTGGAGGAAGTGGAGGAAGTGGAGGTAGTGGAGGAAGTGGAGGAAGTGGAGGAAATCGAGGAAGTGGACGAAGTGGAGGAAGTCGAGGCAGTGGAGGAAGTTGACGAAGGTTATGAAGTGGACGAGGTGGACGATGTGGACTAAGTTAACTAAGTTAACTAAGTAGACTATGTGGACGAAGTGGACAAAGTCGGACGAAGTGGACGAAGTGGAGGAAGTCGAGGAAATGGACAAAGTTGACGAAGTCGACTAAGTGGAGGAAGTGGACTAAGTGGAGGAAGTGGAGGAAGTGGAGGAAGTGGACAAAGTGGCTAAGTAGACGAAGTGGAGATAGTGAAGGAAGTGGAGGAAGTCGACGAAGTGGAGGAAGTGGACGAACTGGACGAAGTTGACGAAGTGGACGAACTAGACGAAGTGTACGAAGTGGAGGAAGTGGACGAAGCGGAGGAAGTGGACGTGGACGAATTAGACGAACTTGACGAAGTAGATGAAGGGGAGGAAGTGGACGTGGACGAAGTGGACGAAGTGGCGAAGTTGACGAAGTTCACGAAGTGGACTAAGTTGACTAAGTGGACGAAGTGGAGGAACTGGAGGAAGTGGACGAAGTGGAAGAAGTGGAGCGAGTCGAGAAAGTGGAGGAAGTGGAGGAACTGGAGGAAGTGGAGAAACTGGAGGTAGTGGAGGAAGTTGACGAAGTGGACGAACTGGACGAAGTGGACAAAGTGGAGGAGGTGGAGGAAGTCCATGAAGTGGAGGAACTTGACGAAGTGGACGAAGTTGATGAAGTGGACGGAGTGGACGAAGTGGAGGAAGTGGATGAAGTTGATGAAGTGGAGGAAGTTGAAAAAGTGGACGAGGTGGACAAAATTGACGAAGTGGACGAAGTTGAAGAAGTTGACGAAGTGGACGAAGTTGACGAAGTAGACAAAGTGGACGACGTGGACGAAGATTACGAAGTGGAAGAAGTGGAGGAAATGGAGGAAGTGGACGAAGTGGACTAAGTGGAGGAAGTGGACAAAGTGGACAAATTGGAGGAATTGGAGGAAGTGGACGAAGTGGACAAAGTGAACGAAGTGGACGAAGTGGACGAAGTGGACGAAGTGACTAAGTGGAGTAAGTGGACGAAGTGAACGAATTGGACGAAGTGGAGGAAGTGGCGAAGTTGACGAAGTGGCGAAGTTGACGAAGTGGACGATGTGGCGAAGTTGACGAAGTGGAGGAACTGGAGGAAGTGGACGAAGTGGACTAAGTGGAGGAAGTGGACAAAGTGGACAAATTGGAGGAATTGGAGGAAGTGGAGGAATTGGAGGAAGTGGACGAAGTGGACAAAGTGAACGAACTGGACGAAGTGGACGAAGTGGACTAAGTGGAGTAAGTGGACGAAGTGAACGAATTGGACGAAGTGGACGAAGTGGACGAAGTTGACGAAGTGGCGAAGTTGACGAAGTGGACGATGTGGCGAAGTTGACGAAGTGGAGGAACTGGAGGAAGTGGACGAAGTGGACTAAGTGGAGGAAGTGGACAAAGTGGACAAATTGGAGGAATTGGAGGAAGTGGAGGAATTGGAGGAAGTGGACGAAGTGGACAAAGTGAACGAACTGGACGAAGTGGACGAAGTGGACTAAGTGGACGAAGTGAACCAATTGGACGAAGTGGACGAAGTGGAGGAAGTGGCGAAGTTGACGAAGTGGCGAAGTTGACGAAGTGGACGATGTGGCGAAGTTGACGAAGTGGAGGAACTGGAGGAAGTGGACAAAGTGGAAGAATTGGAGGGAGTGGAGGAAATGGACAAAGTGGTGGAGGTGGACGAAGTGGACGAAGTTGAAGAAGTTGACACAGCGGACGAAGTTGACGAAGTGGACTAAGTGGACGAAGTAGGCGAAGTGAACGACGTGGACAAAGTTGACGAAGTGGACAAAGTGGACGAAATGGACTAAGCGGACAAAGTGGAGGGAGTGGAGGAAGTGGAGGAGGTGTAGGAAGTGGAGGAAGTGGACTAAGTTGACGAAGTGGAGGAAGTGGAGGAAGTGGAGGAAGTGGGGGACCCGGAGGAAGTGGAGGAACTGGAGGAAGTAGACGAAGTGGAGGAAGTGGACGAAGTGGAGGAAGTGGACGAAGTGGAAAATGTTGACGAAGAGGACTAAGTGGACGAGGTGGAGTAAGTGGAGGAAGTGGACGAAGTTGACGAAGTGGACGAAGTAGAGAAAGTGAACGAAGTTGACGAAGTGGACGAAGTGGTGGAAGTGGAGGAAGTGGAGGAACTAGAGGAGGTGGACGGAGTGGAAGAAGTCGACGGAGTGGATGAGGTGGAGGAAGTGGACGAAGTGGACAAACTTGACGAAGTGGACGAACTGGACTAAGTTGACGAAGTGGAGGAAGTGGAGGAAGGGGAGGAAGTGGAGGAAGTTGACGAAGTGGAAGAAGTGGACGAAGTGGACGAAGTGGACGAAGTTGACGAAGTTCACGAAGTGGACGAAGTAGAGGAGGTGGAGGAACTGTAGGAAGTGGAGGAACTTGACGAAGTGAACGAAGTTGATGAAATGGACGAAGTTGACGAAGTGGACGAAGTTGACGAAGTGGACGAAGTGGAGGTAGTGGAGGAAGTTGAGGAAGTCGACTATGTGGGGGAAGTGAAGGAGGTGAAGGAAGCGGACGAAGTGGAGGTAGTGTAGGAAGTGGAGGAAGTCGAGCAAGTTGACAAAGTGGAAGAAGTGGACGAATTTGACGAAGTTGAAGATGTTGACGAAGCGGACTAAGTTGACGAAGTAGACGAACTGGACGAAGTGGACGAAGTGGAGGAAGTTGACGAAGTGGAAGAAGTGGACTAAGTTAACTAAGTGGACGAAGTGAACGAAGTGGGACTAAGATGGACGAAGTGGAGAAAGTTGACGAAGTTGACTAAGTGGATGAAGTGGACTAAGTGGACGAACTGGAGGAAGTGGAGGAAGTGGACAAAGTAGACGAAGAGGACAAAGTGGACGAAGTGGACTAAGTCGACGAAGTGGAGGAAGTGGACGAAGTGGAGGAACTGGAGGAAGTGGACGAAGTGGACAAAGTGGACGAACTGGACGAAGTGGACGAAGTGGACGAAGTGGATGAAGTGGACTGAGTGGACTAAGTGGACGAAGTGGACGAAGTGAACGAATTGGACGAAGTGGACGAAGTGGCGAAGTTGACGAAATGGACGAAGTGGCGAAGTTGACGAAGTGGAGGAACAAGAGGAAGTCGACGAAGTGGAAGAAGTGGAGGGAGTGGAGGAAGTGGACAAAGTAGAGGAGGTGGACGAAGTGGAGGAAGTGGAGGAAGTGGACGAAGTGGAGGAACTGGAGGAAGTGGAGGAACTGGAGGAAATGGACGAAGTGGACAAAGTGGACGAAGTGGACGAAGTGGATGAAGTGGACTGAGTGGACTAAGTGGACGAAGTGAACGAAATGGACGAAGTGGCGAAGTTGACGAAGTGGACAAAGTGGCGAAGTTGACGAAGTGGACGAAGTGGCGAAGTTGACGAATTGGAGGAACTGGAGGTAGTCGGCGAAGTGGAAGAAGTGGAGGGAGTGGAGGAAGTAGACAAAGTGGAGGAGGTGGACGAAGTGGACGAAGTTGAAGAAGTGACGAAGTGGACGAAGTTGAGGAAGTGGACTAAGTGGACGAAGTAGGCGAAGTGAACGACGTGGACAAAGTTGACGAAGTGGACAAAGTGGAGGAACTGTCGGAGTGGACGAAGTGGACTTAGTTGACGAAGTGGACTAAGTGGACGAAGTAGGCGAAGTGAACGACGTGGACAAAGTTGACGAAGTGGACAAAGTGGAGGAACTGTCGGAAGTGGACGAAGTGGACTTAGTTGATTAAGTGGAGGAAGTGGACGAAGTGGGGGAACCGGAGGAAGTGAAGAAAGTGGACGAAGTTGATGAAGTGGACTAACTAGACGAAGTGTACGAAGTGGAGGAAGTGGACGAAGCGGAGGAAGTGGACGTGGACGAATTAGACGAACTTGACGAAGTAGATGAAGGGGAGGAAGTGGACGTGGACGAAGTGGACGAATGGACGAAGTGGCGAAGTTGACGAAGTTCACGAAGTGGACTAAGTTGACTAAGTGGACAAAGTGGAGGAACTGGAGGAAGTGGACGAAGTGGAAGAAGTGGAGGGAGTAGAGGAAGTGAAGGAAGTGGACGAAGTGGGGGAACCGGAGGAAGTGGAGGAATTGCAGGAGGTGGACGAAGTTGACAAAGTGGACTAAGTTGACTAAGTGGACGAAGTGGAGGAACTGGAGGAAGTGGAAGAAGTGGAGGGAGTGGAGGAGGTTGACGAAGTGGACGAAGTCGATGGAGTGGACGAAGTGGATGAAGTGGACGAAGTGGAGGAAGTGGAGGAAGTGGAGGCAATGGACGAAGTTGACAAAGTTGACGAAGCCGACTAAGTGAAGGAAGTGGACTAAGTGGAGGAAGTGGAGGAAGAGGAGGAAGTGGAGGAAGTGGACGAAGTGGAGGAAGTGGAGGAAGTGGAGGAAGTGGACGAAGTGGAGGAACTAGAGGAAATGGAGGAACTGGAGGAAGTGGACGAAGTTGACTAAGTTGACGAAGTTGACTAAGTTGACGAAGTTGACTAAGTTGACTAAGTGGACGAAGTGGAGGAATTGGAGGAAGTGGACAAAGTGGACGAAGTGGACGAAGTTGACGGAGTGGACGGAGTGCAAGAAGTGGACGAAGTGGACAAAGTTGACGAAGTCGACTAAGTGGAGGAAGTGGACTAAGTGGAGGAAGTGGACAAAGTGGGCGAAGTTCACGACGTGGAAGAAGTAGAGAAAGTGGACGAAGTTGACGAAGTGGACGAAAAGGACGAAGTGGACAAAGTGCACAAAGTGGACTGAGTTGACGAAGTGGAGAAAGTGGAGGAAGTGGACGAAGTGGAGGAACTGGAGGAAGTGGGGAAGTGGGCGAAGTGGGCGAAGTGGACAAAGTTGACGAAGTGGACGAAGTGGACGAAGTGGACGAAGTGGACGAAGTGGACGAAGTTGACGAAGTGGACTAAGTTGACGAAGTGGACTAAGTGGAGGAAGTGGAGGAAGTCGACGAAGTGGCGAAATGGACGAAGTGGAAGAAGTGGACGAGGTAGACGAAGTTGACGAAGTGAAGGAAGTGGAGGAACTAGAGTAAGTTGAGGAAGTGGAGGAACTTTACGAAGTGGACGAAGTTCACGAGGTGGAGCAAGTGGAGGAAATGGACGAAGTTGAGGAAGTGGACGAAGTGGAGGTGGTGAAGAAAGTGGACGAAGTGGAGGTAGTGGACGATGTGGACAAAGTGGAGGAAGTGGAGGAAGTTAACCAAGTGGACGAAGTGGACAAAGTTGACGAAGTGGACGAAGTGGACGAAGTGGACGAAGTTGAAGTACTTGAGGAAGTGGACGAAGTAGACGAAGTGGACGAAGTTGACGAAGTGGACTAAGTGGACGAAGTGGACGAAGTGGACGAAGTGGACGAAGTGTAGGAAGTTGAGGAAGTGGACGAAGTGGAGGAAGTTGACGAAGTGGACGAAGTAGATAAAGTGGAGGAACTGCAGGAACTGGAGGACGTGGAGGAACTTGACGAAATTGAGGAAGTGGACGAAGTGGAGGAAGTGGAGGATGTGGAGGAAGGGGACGACGTGGAGGAACTGGAAGAAATGGAGGAACTGGAGGAAGTGGGCGAAGTGGACAAAGTGGAAGAAGTCGACGAAGTGGAAGAAGTTGACGAAGTGGACGAACTGGAGGAAGTTGAGGATCTGAAGGAAGTGGAGGAACTTGACGAAGTGGAGGAACTGGACGAAGTGGATGAAGTGGGCGAAGCGAACGAAGAGGACGAAGTGGACGAAGTGGAGAAGGGGACAAAGTGGACGAGGTGGACGAAGTTGAGGAAGTGGACGAAATTGAGGAAGTGGAGGAAGTGGAGGAACTGGACGAAGTGGACGAAGTTGAGGAAGTGGACGAAATGGAGGAAGTGCAGGAAGTGGAGGAAGTGGACGAAGTGGAGGAAGTGGGCGAAGTGGACGAAGTGAACGAAGTGGACTAAGTTGAACGAAGTGGACGAAGTGGACTAAGTTGAACGAAGTGGACGAAGTGGACGAAGTGGCGAAAGTGGAGGAAGTGAACGAAGTGGACGAAATCGAGGAAGTGGGCGAAGTGGACGAAGTGGGCGAAGTGGACACAGTTGACGAAGTGGACGAAGTGCACAAAGTTGACGAAGTGGACTAAGTTGACGAAGTGGACTAAGTGGAGGAAGTGGAGAGAGTGTAGGAAGTGGAGGAAGTTGACGAAATGGCGAAATGGACGAAGTGGAAGAAGTGGACGAAGTGGACGAGTTGGACGAAGTTGACGAAGTGAAGGAAGTGGAGGAACTAGAGTAAGTGGAGGAAGTGGAGGAACTTTACGAAGTGGACGAAGTTCACGAGGTGGAGGAAGTGGAGGAAGTTAACCAAGTGGACGAAGTGGAAGAAGTTGAAGCAGTTGATGAAGTGGACGAAGTGGACGAAGTGGACGAAGTGGACTAAGTGGACGAAGTGGACGAAGTGTAGGAAGTTGAGGAAGTGGACGAAGTGGAGGAAGTTGACGAAGTGGATGAAGTGGACGAATTGGACGAAGTAGACGAAGTGGAGGAACTGGAGGACCTGGAGGAACTTGACGAAGTTGAGGAAGTGGAGGAAGTGGAGGATGTGGAGGAAGGGGAGGACGTGGACGAAGTGGAGGAACTGGAAGAAGTGGAGGAACTGGAGGAAGTGGGCGAAGTGGACAAAGTGAAAGAAGTGGACGAAGTGGAAGAAGTTGACGAAGTGGAGGAACTGGTGGAAGTGGAGGATCTGGAGGAAGTGGAGGAACTAGAGGAACTGGACGAAGTTGACGAAGTGGATAAAGAGGAGGAAGTTTAGCAACTGGACGAAGTGGACGAAGTGGGGGAACTGAGGAAGTGGAGGAACTGAAGGAAATGGAGGAAGTGGACGAAATGGACGAAGTGGAAGAAGTGGAAGGAGACGAGGAAGTTGACGAAGTGGACAAAGTGGATAAAGTGGACAAAGTGGACAAAGTGGACAAAGTGGAGGAAGTGGAGGAAGTGAACGAAGTGGACGAAGTGGACGAAGTGGAGGAACTAGAGGAAGTGGAGGAAGTGGAGGAACTTGACGAAGTGGATGAAGTGGACGAAGTTCACGAAGTGGAGGAAGTGGAGGAAATGGACGAAGTTGACGAAGTGGAGGAAGTGGAGGAAGTGGAGGTGGTGAAGAAAGTGGAGGTAGTGGACGAGTTGGAGGAAGTGGACAAAGTGGACGAAGTTGACGACCTGGACGAAGTTGAAGCAGTTGATAAAGTGGTCGAAGTGGACGAAGTTCACGAAGTGGAGGAAGTGGAGGAAATGCACGAAGTTGACGAAGTGGAGGAAGTGAAGGAAGTGGAGGTGGTGAAGAAAGTGGAGGTAGTGGACGAGTTGGAGGAAGTGGAGGAAGTTGACAAAGTGGACGAAGTAGACGAAGTGGATGAAGTGTAGGAAGTTGAGGAAGTGGAGGAAGTGGAGGTAGTTGACGAAGTTCAAGAAGTGGACGAATTGGACTAAGTAGACGAAGTGCAGGAACTGGAGGAAGTGGGTGAAGTGGACGAAGTGGACGAAGTGGACGGGTGGACGAAGTTGACGAAGTGGAGGAACGGGAGCAACTGGAGGAAGTGGAGGAACTAGAGGAACTTGACGAAGTGGACGAAGTTGACGAAGTGGACGAAGTGGATAAAGTGGAGGAGGTGTAGGAACTGGAGGAAGTGCACGAAGTGGAGGAACGGGAGGAAGTGGGCGAAGTGGACGAAGTGAACGAAGTGGACAAAGTGGACTAAGTTGAACGAAGTGGACGAAGTGGACGAAGTGGACGAAGTGGCGAAAGTGGAGGAAGTGAACGAAGTGGACGAAATCGAGGAACTAGAGGAACTGGAGGAAGTGGGCGAAGTGGACGAAGTGGGCGAAGTGGACGAAGTGGGCGAAGTGGACAAAGTTGAAGAAGTTGACGAAGTGGACGAAGTGGACGAAGTGGACGAAGTGCACAAAGTTGACGAAGTGGACTAAGTTGACGATGTGGACTAAGTGGAGGAAGTGGAGGGAGTGTAGGAAGTGGAGGAAGTTGACGAAGTGGCGAAATGGACGAAGTGGAAGAAGTGGACGAAGTGGACGAGGTGGACGAAGTTGACGAAGTGAAGGAAGTGGAGGAACTAGAGTAAGTGGAGGAAGTGGAGGAAGTGGAGGAGCTTTACGAAGTGGACGAAGTTCACGAGGTGGAGGAAGTGGAGGAAGTGGACGAAGTTGAGGAAGTGGACGAAATGGAGGAAGTGGACGAAGTGGAGGTGGTGAAGAAAGTGGACAAAGTGGAGGTAGTGGACGATGTGGACAAAGTGGAAGAAGTGGAGGAACTAGAAGAAGTGGAGGAAGTGGAGGAACTTGACGAAGTGGATGAAATGGACGAAGTTCACGAAGTGGAGGAAGTGGAGGAAATGGACGAAGTTGACGAAGTGGAGGAAGTGGAGGTGGTGAAGAAAGTGGAGGTAGTGGACGAGTTGGAGGAAGTGGAGGAAGTTGACAAAGTGACGAAGTTGACGAAGTGGACGAAGTGGACGAAGGGGACGAAGTTGACAAAGTGGACGAATTTGACAAAGTGGACGAAGTGGACTAGGTTGACTAAGTGGATGAAGTGGAGGAACTGGAGAAAATGGACGAAGTAGAAGAAGTGGAGGGAGTTGAGGAGGTGGAGGAAGTGGAGGAAGTGGAGGAAGTGGACGAAATGGACTGTGTGGACGAAGTGGACTAAGGGAACTAAGTGGACTAAGTGGACTAAGTGGACGAAGTGGACGAAGTGCAGGAGGTGGAAGAAGTGGATAGGTGGACGAAGGAGACGAAGTGGACCAAGTTGACGAAGTGGACTAAGTGGACAAAGTGGAGGAACTCGAGGAAGTGGAGGAAGTGGAGGAACTGGACGAAGTGGACGAAGGTGACGAAGGGGACGAAGTGGACGAAGTTGACGAAGTGGACGAAGTGGAGGAAGTGGACGAAGTGGTGGTAGTGGAGGAAGTGGACTATGTGGAGGAAGTGAAGGAGGTGAAGGAAGTGGACGAAGTGGACGAAGTTGAAGAAGTGGAGGAAGAGGACGAAGTGGAGGAAGTGGACAAAGTGTACAAAGTGGACGAAGTGGACGAAGTGGACGAAGTGGACGAAGTGGATGAAGTGGAGTAAGTGTGGGAAGTGGAGGAAGTGGACGAAGTGCAGGAAGTGGAGGATGTTGACGAATTGGACGAAGTGGACAAACTGGACGAAGTGCACGAAGTGGAAGAGGTGGAAGAAGTGGACGAGGTGGAAGAAGTGGACGAGGTGGACGAAGGAGAGGAATTGGACGAAGTTGACGAAGTGGACGAAGTGGACAAAGTGGAGGAACTCGAGGAAGTGGACGAACTTGACGAAGTGGACGAAGGTGACGAAGTGGACGAAGTGGAGGAAGTGGACAAAGTTGACGAAGTGGACGAAATGGAGGTAGTGGACGAAGGTGACGAAGTTGAGGAAATGGACTAAGTGGACGACATGGACAAAGTGTACGAAGTGGAGGAGGTGGAGGAAATGGAGAAAGTGGTCGAAGTGGAGGAAGTGGAGGAAGTTGACGTAGTTGACGAATTGGGCGAAGTGGAGGAAGTGGACTAAGTGGAAGAAGTGGAGGGAGTGGAGGAAGTGGAGGAAGTGTAGGAAGTGGAGGAAGTGGAGGAAGTGGATGAAGTTGACGAAGTGGACAAAGTGGATGAAGTGGACTCAGTTGACGAAGTGGAGGAAGTGGAGGAAGTGGACGAAGTAGAAGAACTAGAGGAAGTGGAGGAACTGGAGGAAGTGGACGAAATGGACGAAGTTGACGAAATGGACTAAGTTGACTAAGTGGATGAAGTAGAGGAACTGGAGGAAGTCGACGAAGTGCAAGAAAGGGAGGGTGTGGAGGAGGTGGAGAAAGTGGAGCAAGTGGACGAAGTTGAACAAGTTGACGAAGTGGACGAAGTTGAAGAAGTTGACGAAGTGGACGAAGTTGACTAAGTTGAGGAAGTGGACTAAGTGGACGAAGTAGACGAAGTGGACGACGTGGACAAAGTGTACGAAGTGGAGGAAGTGGAGGAAAGTTGTCGAAGTTGACGAAGTTGACGAAGTGGACTAAGTTGACGAAGTGGACTAAGTGGACGAAGTGGAGGAACTGGAGGTAGTGGAGGAAGTGGAGGAAGTGGAGGAAGTTGACAAAGTGGATGAAGTGGACAAAGTTGACCAAGTTGACGAAGTGGACGAAGTTGAAGAAGTTGACAAAGTGGACGAAGTTGACGAAGAGGACAAAGTTGACGAAGTGGACTAAGTGGACGAAGTAGACGAAGTGGATGACGTGGAAGAAGTGTACAAAGGGAAGGAAGTGGAGGAAATAGAGGAAGTGGTCGAAGTGGACGACCTGGAGGAAGTGAAGGAAGTTGACGAAGTGGACGAAGTGGACTAAGTTGACGAAGTGGAGGAAGTGGACGAAGCTGAAGAATTGCAGGAAGTGGAGGAACTGGAGGAAGTGGACGAAGTGAACGAAGTTGACGAAGTGGACTAAGTGGACTAAGTTGACTAAGTTGACTAAGTGGATGAAGTGGAGGAACAGGAGGAAGTGGACGAAGTGCAAGAAGTGGAGGGACTGGAGGAGGTGGAGAAAGTGGAGGAATTCGAGGAAGTGGAGGAAGTGGACGAAGTTGACGAAGTGGACGAAGTTGACGAAGTGGACGAAGTTGACGAAGTGGACTAAGTTGAAGAAGTGGACTAAGTGGACGAAGTAGATGAAGTGTACGACGTGGACGAAGTGTACGAAGTGGAGGAAGTGGAGGAAAGTGTCGAAGTGGACGAAGTTGACGAAGTGGACTAAGTGGACGACGTGGACGAAGTGTACGAAGTGGAGGAAGTGGAGGAAGTTGACGAAATTGACGAAGTGGACGAAGTGGACGAAGTGGACTAAGTTGACGAAGTGGACTAAGTGGACGAAGTGGAAGAAGTGGATGAGTGGGACGAAGTTGACGAAGTGGACGAAGTGTAGGAACTGGAGGAAGTTGACGAAGTGGACGAAGTGGAGGAACTGGAGGAAGTAGAGGAAGTGGAGGTAATGGAGGAAGTGTAGGAAGTGGACTATGTCGAGGAAGTGAAGGAGGTGACGGAAGTGGACGAAGCCAACGAAGTGGAGGTAGTGGAGGAAGTGGAGGGAGTGGAGGAAGTCGAGGAAGTTAACAAAGTGGACGAAGTGGACAAAGTTAACGAAGTGGACGAAGTTGAAGAAATTGACGAAGTGGACGAAGTTGACGAAGTGGACTTAGTTGACGAAGTAGACTAAGTGGACGAAGTGGACGACGTGTACGAAGTGGAGGAAATGGAGCAAATGGAGGAAGTGGTCGAAGTGGAAGAAGTGGAGGATATTGACGAAGTGGACAAAGTGGAAGAAGTGGACGAACTGCATGAAGTGGACGAAATGGACGAAGTGGACTAAGTGGCCGAAGTGGATTAGGTGGACGCAGTGGACGAAGTTGACGAAGTGGAAGAGGTGGACGAAGTTGATGAAGTGGGTGAAGTGGACGAAGTGGACTAAGTGGAAGAAGTGGAGGAACTAGAGGAAGTGAGAAAGTGGAGAAGTGGAGGGAATGCAGGAAGTGGAGGAAGTGGACGAAGTCGACAAAGTGGACTAAGTGGACGAAGTAGGCGAAGTGGACAACGTGGACAAAGTTGACGAAGTGGACTAAGTGGACGAAGTGGACTAAGTGGAAGAAGTGGAGGGAGTGGAGGAAGTGGAGGAAGTGTAGGAAGTGGAGGAAGTGGAGGAAGTGGATGAAGTTGACGAAGTGGACAAAGTGGATGAAGTGGACTAAGTTGACGAAGTGGAGGAAGTGGAGGAAGTGGACGAAGTAGAAGAACTAGAGGAAGTGGAGGAACTGGAGGAAGTGGACGAAATGGACGAAGTTGACGAAATGGACTAAGTTGACTAAGGTGACTAAGTGGATGAAGTAGAGGAACTGGAGGAAGTCGACGAAGTGCAAGAAAGGGAGGGTGTGGAGGAGGTGGAGAAAGTGGAGCAAGTGGACGAAGTTGAACAAGTTGACGAAGTGGACGAAGTTGAAGAAGTTGACGAAGTGGACGAAGTTGACTAAGTTGAGGAAGTGGACTAAGTGGACGAAGTAGACGAAGTGGACGACGTGGACAAAGTGTACGAAGTGGAGGAAGTGGAGGAAAGTTGTCGAAGTTGACGAAGTTGACGAAGTGGACTAAGTTGACGAAGTGGACTAAGTGGACGAAGTGGAGGAAGTGGAGGTAGTGGAGGAAGTTGACAAAGTGGATGAAGTGGACAAAGTTGACCAAGTTGACGAAGTGGACGAAGTTGAAGAAGTTGACGAAGTGGACGAAGTTGACGAAGAGGACAAAGTTGACGAAGTGGACTAAGTGGACGAAGTAGACGAAGTGGATGACGTGGAAGAAGTGTACAAAGGGAAGGAAGTGGAGGAAATAGAGGAAGTGGTCGAAGTGGACGACCTGGAGGAAGTGAAGGAAGTTGACGAAGTGGACGAAGTGGACTAAGTTGACGAAGTGGAGGAAGTGGACGAAGCTGAAGAATTGCAGGAAGTGGAGGAACTGGAGGAAGTGGACGAAGTGAACGAAGTTGACGAAGTGGACTAAGTGGACTAAGTTGACTAAGTTGACTAAGTGGATGAAGTGGAGGAACAGGAGGAAGTGGACGAAGTGCAAGAAGTGGAGGGACTGGAGGAGGTGGAGAAAGTGGAGGAATTGGAGGAAGTGGAGGAAGTGGACGAAGTTGACGAAGTGGACGAAGTTGACGAAGTGGACGAAGTTGACGAAGTGGACTAAGTTGAAGAAGTGGACTAAGTGGACGAAGTAGATGAAGTGTACGACGTGGACGAAGTGTACGAAGTGGAGGAAGTGGAGGAAAGTGTCGAAGTGGACGAAGTTGACGAAGTGGACTAAGTGGACGACGTGGACGAAGTGTACGAAGTGGAGGAAGTGGAGGAAGTTGACGAAATTGACGAAGTGGACGAAGTGGACGAAGTGGACTAAGTTGACGAAGTGGACTAAGTGGACGAAGTGGAAGAAGTGGATGAGTGGGACGAAGTTGACGAAGTGGACGAAGTGTAGGAACTGGAGGAAGTTGACGAAGTGGACGAAGTGGAGGAACTGGAGGAAGTAGAGGAAGTGGAGGTAATGGAGGAAGTGTAGGAAGTGGACTATGTAGAGGAAGTGAAGGAGGTGACGGAAGTGGACGAAGCCAACGAAGTGGAGGTAGTGGAGGAAGTGGAGGGAGTGGAGGAAGTCGAGGAAGTTAACAAAGTGGACGAAGTGGACAAAGTTAACGAAGTGGACGAAGTTGAAGAAATTGACGAAGTGGACGAAGTTGACGAAGTGGACTTAGTTGACGAAGTAGACTAAGTGGACGAAGTGGACGACGTGTACGAAGTGGAGGAAATGGAGCAAATGGAGGAAGTGGTCGAAGTGGAAGAAGTGGAGGATATTGACGAAGTGGACAAAGTGGAAGAAGTGGACGAACTGCATGAAGTGGACGAAATGGACGAAGTGGACTAAGTGGCCGAAGTGGATTAGGTGGACGCAGTGGACGAAGTTGACGAAGTGGAAGAGGTGGACGAAGTTGATGAAGTGGGTGAAGTGGACGAAGTGGACTAAGTGGAAGAAGTGGAGGAACTAGAGGAAGTGAGAAAGTGGAGAAGTGGAGGGAATGCAGGAAGTGGAGGAAGTGGACGAAGTCGACAAAGTGGACTAAGTGGACGAAGTAGGCGAAGTGGACAACGTGGACAAAGTTGACGAAGTGGACTAAGTGGACGAAGTGGACTAAGTGGAAGAAGTGGAGGGAGTGGAGGAAGTGGAGGAAGTGTAGGAAGTGGAGGAAGTGGAGGAAGTGGATGAAGTTGACGAAGTGGACAAAGTGGATGAAGTGGACTAAGTTGACGAAGTGGAGGAAGTGGAGGAAGTGGACGAAGTAGAAGAACTAGAGGAAGTGGAGGAACTGGAGGAAGTGGACGAAATGGACGAAGTTGACGAAATGGACTAAGTTGACTAAGGTGACTAAGTGGATGAAGTAGAGGAACTGGAGGAAGTCGACGAAGTGCAAGAAAGGGAGGGTGTGGAGGAGGTGGAGAAAGTGGAGCAAGTGGACGAAGTTGAACAAGTTGACGAAGTGGACGAAGTTGAAGAAGTTGACGAAGTGGACGAAGTTGACTAAGTTGAGGAAGTGGACTAAGTGGACGAAGTAGACGAAGTGGACGACGTGGACAAAGTGTACGAAGTGGAGGAAGTGGAGGAAAGTTGTCGAAGTTGACGAAGTTGACGAAGTGGACTAAGTTGACGAAGTGGACTAAGTGGACGAAGTGGAGGAACTGGAGGTAGTGGAGGAAGTGGAGGAAGTGGAGGAAGTTGACAAAGTGGATGAAGTGGACAAAGTTGACCAAGTTGACGAAGTGGACGAAGTTGAAGAAGTTGACGAAGTGGACGAAGTTGACGAAGAGGACAAAGTTGACGAAGTGGACTAAGTGGACGAAGTAGACGAAGTGGATGACGTGGAAGAAGTGTACAAAGGGAAGGAAGTGGAGGAAATAGAGGAAGTGGTCGAAGTGGACGACCTGGAGGAAGTGAAGGAAGTTGACGAAGTGGACGAAGTGGACTAAGTTAACTAAGTGAACTAAGTGGACGAAGCTGACGAAGTGGGCTAAGTTGGACGAAGTGGACAAAGTGGAGGAAGTGGACGAAAGGGAGGAAGTGGACGAAGAGGACGAAGTGGACGAAGCGGACAAAGTTGAGGAAGTCGACTAAGTGGACGAACTGGACTAAGTGGAGGAAGTGGAGGAAGTGGACGAGGTTAACGAAGTGGACGAAGTTGACAAAGTGGAGGAAATGGACGAATGGACGAAGTGGATGAAGTGGACGAAGTGGACTAAGTGGATGAAGTGGATTAAGTGGATTAGGTGGACGAAGTGGACGACGTGGACGAAGTTCACTAGGTTGACTAAGTGGACTAACTGGACGAAGTGGACGACGTGGACGAAGTGTACCAAGGGGAGGAAGTGGAGGAAATGGAGGAGTTGGTCGAAGTGGACGAAGTGGAGGAAGTGAAGTTGACGAAGTGGACGAAGTGGATGAAGTGGACTAAGTTAACTAAGTGGACTAAGGGGATGAAGTGGACTAAGTTGGACGAAGTGGAGGAAGTGGAGGAAAGGGAGGAAGTGGACGAAGAGGACAAAGTGGAAAAAGTTGAGGAAGTCGACTAAGTGGACTAAGTGGACGAAGTTGACGAAGTGGAGCAAGTAGAGGAAGTCGACGAAGTTGACGAAGTGGACGAATGGACGAAGTGGATGAAGTGGACTAAGTGGACGTAGTGGATGAAGTGGAAGTGGACGAAGTGGACGAAGTTGACGAAGTGGACTAAGTGGACGAAGTGTACGAAGCTGGGGAAATGCAGGAAATGGAGGAAGTGGACGAAGTGGACGAAGTGGAGTGAAGTGGACGAAGTGGACTAAGTGACGAAGTAGGAGAAGTGGACGAAGTGGAGGAAGTGGAGGAAGTAGAGGAAGTAGACGAAGTGGACGAAGTTGACGAAGTGGACGAAGTGGACGAAGTGGACGAAGTGGAGGAAGTAGAGGAAGTGGACTAAGTGGACGAATTTGACGAAGTGGACGAAGTGGATGAAGTTGACGAAGTGGACGAAGTTAACGAAGTGGACTAAATGGAGGAATTGGAGAAAGTGGACAAAGTGGAAGAAGTGGAGGAAGTGGAGGAAGTGGAGGAAGTGGAGGAAGTTGAGGAAGTGGACTAAGTTGACTAAGCTGAGTAGTGGACGAAGTGGACAAACTGGAGGAAATGGACGAAGTGGAAGAAGTAGAGGGAGTGGAGGAAGTGGAGGAACTGGAGGAAGTGGACGATGTAGAAGAAGTAGAGGGAGTGGAGGAAGTGGAGGAAGTGGAGGAAGTGGAGGAATTGGAGGAAGTCGAGGAAGTAGAGGAAGTCGAGGAAGTCGACGAAGCGGACGAAGTTGACGAAGTGGACGAAGTGGACCAAGTGGACGAAGTGGACGAAGTGGACGAAGTGGACGAAATGGACGAAGTGGACGAAGTGAACGAAGTGAACGAAGTGGACGAAGTGGACGAAGTGGACGAAGTGGACGAAGTGGACGAAGTGAACGAAGTGGATGAAGTGGAGGAACTGGAGGAAGTGGACGATGTAGAGGAAGTTGAGGGAGTGGAGGAAGTGGAGGAAGTGGAGGAAGTGGACGAAGTTGACGAAGTGGACGAAGTGGAGGGAGTGGAGGAGGTGGAGGAAGTGGACGAAGTGGACGAAGTGGAATAAGTGGACGAAGTGGATGAAGTTGAGTAAGTGTAGGAAGTTGAGGAAGTGGACGAAGTGCAGGAACTGGAGGAAGTGCAGGAAGCTGAAGAAGTGGACGAACTGGACGAAGTGGATGAAGTGAACGAAGTGGACGAAGTTGATGAAGTGAACGAAGTGGACGAGGTGGACGAAGTGGAGGAAGTGGAGGAACTAGAGGAAATGGAGGAACTTGACGAAGTGGACGAAGGTGACGAAGTGGACGAAGTTGACGATGTTGACGAAGTGGACGAAACGGAGGAACTGGAGGAAGTGGAGGAAGTGGACGAAGTGGAAGAAGTGGAGGAAGTGGACTAAGTGGATGAAGTTGAGTAAGTGTAGGAAGTGGAGGAAGTGGACGAAGTGCAGGAACTCGAGGAAGTGCGGGAACTTGAGAAGTGGACGAAGTGGAAGAAGTGGAGGGAGTGGAGTTACTGGAGGAAGTGGAGGAAGTGTACGAAGTGGACGAAGTTGACCAAATGGACGAAGTTGACGAAGTGGACTAAGTGGACTAAGTTGACTAAGTTGAGTAGTGGACAAAGTGGAGGAACTGAAGGAAGTGGACGAAGTGGAAGAAGTAGAGGGAGTGGAGGAAGTGGAGGAACTGGAGGAAATGGAGGAATTGGAGGAAGTGGACGAAGTTGACGAAGTGGACTAAGTTGACTAAGTTGACTAAGTGGACGTAGTGGAGGAACTTGAGGAAGTGGACGAAGTGGAAGAAGTGGAGGGAGTGGAAGAGGTGGAGGAAGTGAAGGAAGCGGATTGAAGTGGACGAAGTGGAATAAGTGGATGAAGTGGACGAAGTTGACTAAGTGGACGTAGTGGAGGAACTGGAGGAAGTGGAAGTAGTGGAAGAAGTGGAGGGAGTGGACAAACTGTACGAAGTGGACGAAGTGGACGAAGTTGACGAAGTGGATGAAGTGTACGAAGTGGACGAAGTGGACGAAGTTGACCAAATGGACGAAGTTGACGAACTGGACTAAGTGGACTAAGTTGACTAAGTTGAGTAGTGGACAAAGTGGAGGAACTGGAGCAAGTGGACGAAGTGGAAGAAGTAGAGGGAGTGGACGAAGTGGATGAAGTGTACGAAGTGGACGAAGTGGACGAAGTTGACCAAATGGACGAAGTTGACGAACTGGACTAAGTGGACTAAGTTGACTAAGTTGAGTAGTGGACAAAGTGGAGGAACTGGAGCAAGTGGACGAAGTGGAAGAAGTAGAGGGAGTGGACGAAGTGGACGAAGTGGAAGAAGTGGAAGGAGTGGAGGAGGTGGAGGAAGTGGAGGAAGTGGAGGAAGTGGACGAAGTGGAATAAGTGGATGAAGTGGACGAAGTTGAGTAAGTTGACTAAGTGGAGGAACTGGAGGAAGTGGACGTAGTGCAAGAAGTGGAGGGAGTGGAGGAAGTGGACGAAGTGGAATAAGCGGACGAAGTGTATTAAGTTGAGTAAGTGTAGGAAGTGGAGGAAGTGGACGAAGTGCAGGAACTGGAGGAAGTGCAGGAAGTTGACGAAGTGGACGAAGTGGATGAAGTGAACGAAGTGGACGAAGTTGATGAAGTGAACGAAGTGGACGAGGTGGACGAAGTGGAGGAAGTGGAGGAACTGGAGGAACTTGACGAAGTGGACGAAGGTGACGAAGTGGACGAAGTTGACGAAGTGGACGAAATGGAGGAACTGGGGGAAGTGGAGGAAGTGGACGAAATTGACGAAGTGGACGAAGTGGCAAAGTTGACGAAGTGGACAAAGTTTACTAAGTTGACTAAGTGGACAAAGTGGACGAAGTGGACGAAGTGGACGAAGTTGACGAAGTGGACGAAGTTGACGAGTGGACTAAGTTGACGAAGTGGACTAAGTTTACTAAGTGGCTTCCACTGGAGGAATTGGAGCTAGTGGAAGAAGTGGAGGGAGTGGAGGAAGTGGAGGAAGAGGAGGAAGTGGAGGAAGTGGAGGAAGTGGAGGAAGTGGAGGAAGTGAAGGAAGTGGAGGAAGTGGAGGAAGTGGACGAAGGGGAGGAAGTGGAGGAAGTGGACGAAGTTGACGAAATAGACGAAGTTCACAAAGTGGACTAAGTTGACGATTTGAATACGTTGACTAAGTTGAGTAGTGGACAAAGTGGAGGAACTGGAGGAAGTGGACGAAGTGGAAGAAGTAGAGGGAGTGTAGGAGGTGGTGGAGGAAGTGGACGAAGTAGAGGAACTAGAGGAAGTGGAGGAATTGGAGGTAGTGGACGAAGTTGACGAAGTGGACTAAATTGACTAAGTTGAATAAGTGGACGTAGTGGAGGAACTAGAGGAAGTGGACTAAGTGGACTAAGTGGACTAAGTGGACGAAGTGGATGAAGTAGAGTAAGTGTAGGAAGTGGAGGAAGTGGACGAAGTGCAAGAACTGGAGGAAGTGGAGGAAGTTAACAAAGTGGACGAACTAGAAGAAGGGGACGAGGTGGACGAAGATGACGAAGTGGAGGAAGTGGAGGAACTGGAGGAAGTGGACGAAGTTGACGAAGTGGAGGAAGTGGAGGAAGTGGAGGAAGTGGGCTATGTTTAGGAAGTGAAAGAGGTGAAGGAAGTGGACGAAGTGGAGGTAGATGAGGAGGTGGTGGAAGTGGAGGAAGTTAACAAAGTGGACGAAGTGGATAAAGATGACGAAATGGACGAAGTAGGCGAAGTGGACGAAGTTGAAAAAGTTGATTAAGTGGACTAAGTTGACGAAGTGGACTAAGTGGACGAAGTGGACGACGTGGACGAAGTGTACGAAGCTGAGCAAGTGGAAGAAATGGAAGAAGTGGTCGAAGTGGACTAAGTTGGACGAAGTGGACTAAGTTGACGAAGTGGTCAAAGTGGAGGAACTGGAGGAAGTGGAAGAAGTGCAGGGAGTGGAGGAAGTGGAGGAAGTGGAGGAGGTGGAGAAAGCGGAGGAAGTGGACGAAGTGGACTAAGTGGACTAAGTGGACGAAGTGGATGAAGTAGAGTAGGTGTAGGAAGTGGAGGAAGTGGACGAAGTGCAAGAACTGGAGGAAGTGGAGGAAGTTAACGAAGTGGACGAAGTGGACGAAGTGGAAGAAGGGGACGAGGTGGACGAAGATGACGAAGTGGAGGAAGTGGAGGAACTTGACGAAGTGGACGAAGTGGACGAAGTGGACGAAGTGGAGGAACTGGAGGAAGTGGAGGAAGTGGACGAAGTTGAGGAAATGGACGTAGTGGACGAAGTTGACGAAGTGGACGAAGTGGACGAATTGGATGAAGTGGACGAAGTGGAGGTAGTGGAAGAAGTGGACTATGTGGAGGAAGTGAAAGAGGTGAAGCAAGTGGAGGTAGTGGAGGAAGTGGAGGAAGTAGGCGAAGTGGACGAAGTAGGCGAAGTGGATGAAGTAGGCGAAGTGGACGAAGTTGACGAAGTGGACGACGTGGACGAAGTGTACGAAGCGGAGGAAGTGGAAGAAATGGAGGAAGTGGTCGAAGTGGACTAAGTTGGACGAAGTGGACTAAGCAGACGAAGTGGTCAAAGTGAAGGAAGTGGAGGAAGTGGAAGAAGTGGAGGGAGCGGAGGGAGTGGAGGAAGTGGAGGAAGTGGACGAAGTGGACGAAGTTGACAAAGTGGACGAAGTTGACGAAGTCAACCAAGTTGACGAAGTGGACTAAGTGAACGAAGTAGGCGAAGTGGACGACGTGAACAAAGTTGACGAAGTGGACAAAGTTGACTAAGTGGACGAACTGGAGGAAGTGGTGGAAGTGTAGGAAATGGAGAAGTGGACGAAGTGGTCGAAGTGGAGTAAGTTGACGAAGTGGACGAAGTGGAGGAAGATGAGGAAGTGCAGGAAGTGGAGGAAGTGGAGGAACTTGACGAAGTGGACGAAGGTGACGAAGTGGACGAAGTGGACGATGTTGACGAAGTGGACGAAATGGAGGAACTGGGGGAAGTGGAGGAAGTGGACAAAGTGGAAGAAGTGGAGGAAGTGGACGAAGAGGAATAAGTGGACGAAGTGGATGAAGTTGAGTAAGTGTAGGAAGTGGAGGAAGGGGACGAAGTGCAGGAACTGGAGGAAGTGCAGGAAGTTGACGAAGTGGACGAACTGGACGAAGTGGAAGAAGTGAACGAAGTGAACGAAGTGGACGAAGTGGACGATGTTGACGAATTGGACGAGATGGAGGAACTGGGGGAAGTGGAGGAAGTGGACGAAGTGGACGAAGTTGACGAAGTGGATGAAGTGGTGGAACTAGAGGAAGTGGACGATGTAGAAGAAGTGGAGGGAGTGGAGGAAGTGGAGGAAGTGGAGGAATTGGAGGAAGTGGATGAAGTTGACGAAGTGGATGAAGTCGACGAAGTGGACGAAGTTGACGAAGTGGAGGAACTAGAGGAACTGGACGAAGTGGAAGAAGTGGAGGGAGTGGAGTTACTGGAGGAACTGGAGGAAGTGGAGGAAGTGTACGATGTGGACGAAGTTAACCAAATGGACGAAGTTCACGAAGTGGACTAAGTTGACTAAGTTGAGTAGTGGACAAAGTGGAGGAACTGGAGGAAGTGGACGAAGTGGACGAAGTAGAG